>PVKS010010248.1:0-61061 GCA_004027875.1 Aplodontia rufa
ATCTCCGGGAGTCCTCGTGGGGATGGAGGTCGTGGAAGCCGGTGAGGAGTGAGTGCTTTCTCCTGAGGTGGAAGTGACAGGGGCACTTGGGTTTCTGAGCACTGTTGTCCCCAGAGAACTGGCAGGGCTGCCTGGATGCCCAGGTGAGGTCCTTTCAAGTGTTGGAGTATCCTCAGATGTGTTCCCAGCAGGAGTCTTGTGTTCATTTGGCGGCGTAGTTTGATGTAACCCACGTGAAACTGAAGGATGGAATTGTTTTTCCACATAAGGATGTCTTGTGTATGAAATATATTCATTACTTGTGTTTTTAATACTTTTCTTTGTGATTCCTTGGTCAATGGCAGAAATTGTTTAATCTTAGTAGTGTATATTAGGGCCTCATTATTTCTTTTTACATCTGATAATTTGTGTTTTTATTATGTTTGTTTGCATCATTTATTTGTACAAATTTATTCTTTGTATGTATTCTTTTTAATCGGTAGTGATATTTTCATACCACCGTTATACTTCTGTGTTTTTATTATTGCAATAAAGTTCCATAGTTCCATCATTGTGTAGTTGATATTGTTACATTGTATCTTATTCAATACATTTTTTGTCTTGTAGGTATAGAGGTTTTCAAAATATACTTAAATCGGTTCAGCACTTTTTGAATTTTTCAAAATTAATGCAAGTAAACATTTGGCAAAATGTGTTTTAAAATGTTTTTCATCCCATAGTGTGGGATTGCAGAAGTAGGAGCATCACTTGTGTTAAGCAGATCTTTGTAAGTACAATATTCTATCTGAAATTAACAAAAGACTCTGCGTGTAGCTGATCAGTGATCTGATCGTGCTTTCAATTACTAGTTTAGGAAAATATGAGGAAAAGAATTGGAAGGCTTATAATTCATCATGTCGTAAGTGTTCATGATATAGTAAAGTATGAGGGTATTTTGAACATGAGATATGCCTGACGGTTTTCTAGGACGTGTATATCCATAACTACATCTCTCAGTAGGAAATCTACACAAACCCACAAGCTCTCCTCCCCCACGCAGTGCCTCATTCTGAGTCGTCCCTGTGCATCCACCTGCTGCTGACATATTATTTCTGTTTTACCTGTTTCTGGTGTTGTAGGAGGCAGCTCCCTTGGATTGTGGGGGAGAAAATTGATCTGTAAAATTCCTGCCCTCTCACACTGCTTGGTTAATCTCCTTACCTACCTCCGGAATGCCCTCCGGTGTTGTGCATTGTACTTTCCACTTACAGATGTTATATTTTTAAAGATTCCACATATAAGTGAAACTAAGCACTATTTGCCTTTCTGTTCTGGCCTATTTCACTTAGAATAATATCTTCTAGGTCTGTCAATATTTGGCAAATGCCAAAATTTCCTTCCTTTGAAAAGCTGAACGGTATTCACCGTAGCCAGGATGTGGAGTCAGTCTACATGTCCACCAATGGGCGAAGATAAAGAAAACATGGCCTATAGAGAAAATGGAATATTATGCAGCCTGAATCCTTTTTAGACAACATCTTAAAGCCTCTCTTTCTCGACCACATGTTATCAGGGATTCATCTGAGTTGCCAGATGTGCTGTTTCACTCAATGGAATGATGTGTGTGAGCCCTGGAGGGAATTGCCCACATGCGGTCCTCTTATAATCCACATTTCTGTCTAATCCAGGCAGTTTCTCTTGCCACTACCTGAAAGATCAGGGTACTCTGCTCCTGAAGGAAGAGAGTTGACAGCAGAGAGCACCGTCCCAGGCGTCTGTGAAATGCAAGTTGCATTTACCCCTAAGCTAAGCACCCAAATATTCCCCAAATGCTCGTCTTAGAAAGCTCTAAGGAGCATCAGGTGAAGAAGACATGAAAGTGCTAGGAGACCTGCAGGCATATGCAGCTCCAGAACTTGTCACATAGGGCTTCCTGGTGGTGTTATTTTAGTAAATGTCACGTAATAGAGACACAGGGTTGATCTTTGTTATCAGTTTATAAGACGGAGCTCCTAATCCTCTTCTAATTTCTAAGTGATATGAGTAACTGGAGCATACTGTAATATTTGGTCTGTAATCCCTAATAATTCAAGACACATAAGCCTCTAAGACTCCTGGAAATCTTCAGTGATAAATCTTTTTATATAAAAGAGAGATCTGTGGAGTAGAGGAAAGTATTGAGGGAGGAGAGGGAGTTGGGACTGGAAAAGGGAGGAATCATGGAATGAATCTGACCTCAGTTTTCTATGGACATATACGATATACTATGGTGAGTCTCACCTTGATGTATATCAACATGGTACCAATTTTAAAAACTATAAATAGAAGAAAGATCAGTAGAGTAGAGGGACAGGGACAGGGAGAGTGGAAGGGAGGGAAAGGAGACATACTAGGGACTGAATTAGAGCAAATATTTCATGCTTGTATCATTATGTAAAATGAATGCTAATACTATGTATAATTGCAATGAACTAATACAAGTAGTTTAAAAAGACCTAATTTTGACATATTCTAAATGATTAGCCATTTGCATCAACATCTATTAATAAATCTTTTAGCCTGGCACAGTGGCATGTATCTACTATAGTCCTAGGTATTTGGAAGACTCAGATGGCAGGATTACCTCTTGAGCCCAGAAGTTTGAGCCTGGACAACATAGCAAGACCAAATCTTAAAAATTACAAATATAGGGAATGGTGCTTGCCCAGCATGCACAAGTACACGGGTTCAAACCCCAGCACCCACGTACACAGCTAAGTGTCAGAGCAATGAAAGCCATATGAAAAACTCAATAAAAAAAATTGATTCTCTCTTTCTCTCTCTCTCTCTCTCTCTCACTGTCCTCCTCTCTTAAAAAAATAACAAATATAAATACATACACACACATACATATGCACTGTACAAATATATTCATACATACACATACATAATAAGAGTCTTTTTGTATGCTTGTGGGATGACTGGTGACTGGATAGGTGGGATGCTTAGAGGGTTGGAAGTTTCAGCCCTATATCTTAATTTCATCCAGAAAGGAGAGAAGGACTGGAGATGGAATTAATTGTCAATGGCCAAGAATCTCCTTAAAAATTTTGAACAATGGGGTTTGGAACATTTCTAGGTTGAGGGACACTTGGAGGTGCTAGGAGGGTGGTGTGTTCAGTGTGGGTGTGGATGCTGCGTACCCTTTCCCACAGATCTTGCCCTATGCCTCGCTTCCATTTGGATGCCCCTGAGGTGTACGCTTTAGAATAAAATAACAAAACAGCAACAGCAAGCTGTTCATGAGTTCAGAGCTATTCCAGTAAATTACCCAACACTTGAAAGGGAATGGTGGGAAACCCCTGACTTAAAGTCAGTTGGTCAGAAGAACCAGAGGAGTGGGTGTTAGGTAGAACTTGACCTAAGCAATGCCATTTTGAATCTTCTCCTCCACTTTAGAACAAGACCCACCTGTTGTGATAGGTCAGGCTATATAGGCCTTGACAAAACAGACTCTGTTTTTTCATTGAGATTCCATATTGGAAAAAAGGAACTGCTTCTCCCAAGGGAAAACCCTGTCTCTGTGCCCCCCAACAGTTGTTTAGAACAGCAACTTGGCAACCTGAAACAGTAAACTTACTACAGCTATTCTTGTACTGTTCTTGTGCAGTGTCCTATAGCCACAAAGAATGAAAATGATTATCCAGATATTAGTAATCATTCTCTAAATCGTGTTTCCCTGGGGTCATCTTGACCCATTTCCCAATTTTGTTACAATTTTAGGATCTCACGATTTTTGTTTATGGTTTTAAATCATAGTAACTGTCACCTGTGATAAATGTAATGACATGCTTCACTTATGATTTTGACCTATAAAAGACTTGCTCTAACTCTTGGTGAGGGGGTCAATGGGTCTAGAATTGGAGCTTGCACTCAGCCTACTAGCTGGTGAAATAAAGCTCCATCTTCTGCTTGGAGCTCAGCTCAGTGATTTGTTGCAGTCTCACCTGTAACATTTGGAGGACCCAGCGAGATACTCACTGGAGTCTTGGCCATGGCTCTCCTGCACACAGGGGTCCTGGATCCTCTGACACAGAAAGAGACACCCTAGTTGTGGGAGCTCTCTGTAGCAGGGTCTGGACCTCCTGGCAGTATGTGTTTCAGCCCACCCTATCCATCTGTAAAATCCAGGACTTGGAGAGGATGTGGAGCTGCATGTGTTTGAAGGCACCTCAGTTGTTCTCACTGCTTGACTTGATTGTAAAGCCATGGAGGAATTTTCCTCTAGGGCTGTCTGGGACACCCAGTTGTAAATCTTTTGAAGTGTTTTGGGTACATATGCCCAGTAAATCAAGGGGACAGGGAGTCTGATGAGACCCCAGGTCATATCCAACAGGCTCTACTAAATAGATCATGATGATGGTCAGGAAAGTGGGCCTTTGGTATAGGACAGAGTGCTTGTTTTGTTGTTGTCTGTTATTGTTTGTCCCTTTGTATTGTTACCTGACACCTCAGTTTGTTTCCAGCTTTGTTTTCTACCATTTGTCCCAGCGAGACACCTCCCTTTTCTTTTTGACGGATCTGAACCTACAGTGATTCTCTCACACATCTACCTCAAACCCATATTAACTCATTTTTCTTTTAGTTCTGCCTGTAATTTTAACTATTCTAGTTATGGGATCTACCCAATCTCTCCATTAGAATGTAAGTTAAAAAGTTTCTCATCCGGGTTCCATGATGATTATGGGGTACACCTGACTCCAGAACATCTTCAAACTCTGTGTAGCCTGGAATGGCCCAGCTTTGAAGTGGGGTGGCCAATTGGAGGGTCCATGGACCCTCACACTGTCCAGAAGGCCTGGACTGTGGTAATTGGCAAGTCTAGTCATTCTGATCAGTTCCCATATATTGACCAGTGGCTGGGTCTTGGTTACAAAATTGCATTAAGGAAACAACCCAATCAGCCAGAATCATAGCCTTATACAGTGACTCTCATGGACCCCAGAATCCCACTTCCTCTTTTTCTATGTCCTCTCCCAGATCCATTTCATCCTCTCCCTTGTCACTGAGTAAACCTGCTTTGTCTTCTTCTATCCCCTGTTGGTGCCACATGTGCACTATGCTCATGGGTATGGAGGTGTCCAGGTCCTGCGCCCCAGCCACCAGGGCTGTCAGTGCCACCCGTGGTGAGGTTGCTTGTGGGCTGGGAAAGGTGCACACTGTTCCACAGCTGGGTTGGATCTCCATCAGGAAGGAAAAACAAAAACAAAACAAACAAAATCCTTGGCAGCAACATGCAACATTCCCAATTTAACACTGGAGGATATTGAAAATCTAAACCAACTAATCTCAGGTAGAGAAATCAAATTAGCAATCAAAGGCCTTCCAAAAAAAGAAAAGCCAAGGACCTGATGGATTCATGACAGAATTCTACCAGACCTTTACAGAAGAATTAACAATGATCCTCTACAAGCTTTTCCATGAAATTTAAAGGGTTGGAACCCTCCCAAACACTTTTTATGAAGCAAATATTACACTGATACCAAAACGTAACAAGGATACATCAAGAAAAGAAAACTACAGACCAATTTCCCTGATGAACACAGATGCTAAAATCCTTAATAAAATTCTAGCTATCTGGACCCAAAAATACGTTAAAAAGAATACATCATGATCAAGAGGGCTTCATTCCAGAAAAGCAGGGCTGCTTCAACATACACAAATCAATAAATATAATTCACCACTTAAATAAAATTAAAAATACAAATCATATAATCATCTCAATTGATGCAGAAAAGGCCTTTGATAAAATTCCACACCCATTTATGCTCAAAACTCTGGAGAAGATAGGGATCAAAGGAAGATACTTTAATTTTGTAAGAGCTGTTTACGACAGACCCATAGCCAACATTATGCTTAACGGAGAAAGACTGAAAGCATTTCCACTGAATTCACGAACAAGACAAGGTTGTTCACTTTCACTACTCTTCTTCAATATAGTCCTTGAAATCCTAGTTAGAGCCATCAAAGAGGAGAAGTAAATCAAAGGAATTCAAATAGTAAAAGAGGAAGTCAAATTGTCTCTATTCACTGATGTCATGATCCTCTACCTAGAAGACCCAATAAATTCAACCAGAAGACTTCTAGAGCTTATAAATGATTCAGCAGAGAGGCTGGCTATAAGATCAACACTCATAAATCATTACCTTTCCTATTCTCCAGCAACAAGTCCACTGAAGAAGAAATTAGGAACTTGGTCCCATTCACAATCTCCTCAACAAACAAACAAACAAACAAACAAACTTGGGCATCAATCTAACAAAGGATATTAAGGACTTCTACAATGAAAACTATTGAACATTAAAAAAAGAAATTGCAGAAGACCTGAGTAGATGGAAAAACATTCAATGTTCTTGGTTAGGCAGAATCAATAGAATCAAAATGGCCATTCTGCTGAAAGCACTACACAGATTCAACGCAATCCCCATCAAGATACCAATGTCATTCTTCACGGACATAGAAGAAGCAATTCTCAAATTCATATGGAATTAACAGATGACCCAGATTAGCCAAAACATTACTAAGCAAGAAAGTGGAAGCAGGAGGTGTCTCAATTCCTGACCTGAAATTATACTATAGGGCTATAGTAACAAAAACAGCATGGTATTGGTATCATAACAGAAATGAAGACCAATGGAACAGAATAGAAGATACTGAGATAAACCCCAAAATCTTTAACTAACTGATATTTGAAAAAGGGGGAAAAAGTATAGTGTGGAAGGACACTTACCAACAAGGGGACTGACCAATCAGGGGAATCCCCTTATTTCTGCTTTGCATATGAGGACTCCCTAGCCCATAGAGATTCTCTCATTAAAATCATGGAAAAGGTCTTGTGGAGACTCATCTTAAATGTTAATAGAGATTGTTTTTGGATGGGGTCCACAAGCTTTTGTGGCAGTCACTTCTGTTCCTGGGTTTTGATTGTTATTTCTGAATTTTGAGGTGTTTTGCTCTTGTGTGACCTGATAGCTCCCTGGAACTTTGGGTCTGTGCGCAACCCATGAGATTCAAGTGTTGGAGTTCTCCAGCTCTGAAGGTGCTGAAGGAGCTATATTGGCTCTAGAAGTCCCCTCCATGCAGCGCTGCTGAAAAAAGGACCAGAGTTGCACTAGGATTGTGGATGGGCCTGATTTGGCTCAGACTGATGAATCTGGAAAACAGGTGGAGGATAGTATTGTTTGTATTCACACACACACACACACACACACACACACAAAATCAGATCGGTGACCTTAAGACACGGCTTGGGCTCCCGGCCACCTACGCCAGACTCGCCGGGCACAGTCGCCATGCCCAAGAGAGGAAAGTGACTCAAGTTCCGGGCCCACGTAGCCTGCTTGGGTCTAGTGACAGTGGCAGATTATGCCAACTCGGATCTGGCAGTCGTGAGGTCTGGACAGATCAAGAAAGCCGTTGCCAATGCTGTTCAGCAGGAAGTAAAATCTCTTTGTGGCTTGGAAGCTTCCCAGGTTCCTGCAGAGGAAGCTCTTTCTGGGACTGGTGAGCCCGGTGACATCGTTGACAGCAGTGATGAGATGGATGCCCAGGAGGAAAGCATCCATGAAAGAACTGTCTCCAGAAAAAAGAAAAGCAAGAGGCATAAAGAGGACCTGGCTGGAGGAGAGGAGTAGCCCATGGATACTTGGCTATTGCTGGCCTCCTACTTTCGCCCTGAGGACATTGTGAAATTTCCCCTGATTTGTAAGAATGGCTGGACTGTCACTTGTACTGCTGCCTTTTGCACCAGGTTGTACCGAAGACACTGCACGCTGGGTGCTTCTCTACCTTTGCGCCTGCGACCAGAATCTATGGAGAAGCTGTGCTGTCATTGGGCTTGTGTGATCCAGCATATGGATGAACCATTTGCTGCTTGAATCTCCAAGAATCCAGCCATTCCAGAAAGCACCCCCAGCACATTGAAGAATTCCAAGTGCTTACTTTTCTGGTGCAGAAAGATTGTTGGGAACAGACAAGAACCAACGTGGGAATTCAACTTCAAATTCAAAAAACAGTCCCCTAGATTAAAGAGCAAGTGTGTGGAATGATTGCAGCCTCCCATTCAGTATGAGGATGTTCAAGCCAACCCAGACCAGGACTGCTGCTTACTGCAGGTTACCTCCCTCAATTTCATCTTCATTCCAATTGTCATGGGAATGATATTTTCCTTGTTTACTATTAATGTGAGCACAGACATGAGACATCATCGATTGATTCTGTTGTTCCAAGATTCTCCTGTCCATGGTGGTTGGAACCTGTGCAGTGAATAGGGTGCGCAAGTCATCTTGGACCCAGTGCACAGCGGTCCCCTCTTTGGCTGGTGGCATCCACAGTATCCATTCTCCCTGAGATCACAGTTACTGCTTCCCATCCTTTGGGGCAGGCTTGAGTGTAGTCCATTAGTAATCAGATTTCAGTTTGGAGAGGGTATGTCTGATTAGTACTACATCTGCTTTTTTGGTTCCTGGGGCTCCTATTACTAGAGGAAGAAGGGCTGAATCAAGAGGAAAACAACTATGGTTTATAAACATATTTTAATGTAAAATTTGCATTTGAAAGGAGAAACCTGGCCCTGTTTTCTGTGTTAAATCCCAGTTGGTGCTATTGAGTTTATTGTTCTGTATTCTTTTATCCTAGTGAAAATAGATGATCTGCTCTAGGGAGAAATTAAGCTCTTGGATCTTCAAACAAGAAAGTTTTCCCTTATGGACAGAGGAACCCAAAGACCTAAAATTGTTATTACTGCTGCTTCCAATGTAGCTTGTCCTTCAAATTCAAGTGAGTATTTTCTCGTCTCCCTTTACCTTTCTCCAGAAATAAAACAGGTGACAGGGTTTTCAGTGTTTTAGAAGATTGACTTGTGAATTTTTCTTTTAAAATTATTTTTGGATATTTATTGCATAAATACTGTTTTGCCAGTTTTGGGCTTTAGTTTAGGGTTTTAGTTTTTTTGTTTCTTTTTTTGCATGAGGCTGATAGTGATAATGACTTTGTGCCCTTGGTGTTATACTAGGAACTTTACATAGTATTCTAATCTTACAGTCTTGCAAGGTAGGTGAAACTATTTCCAATTTATCGTTGAGTAACTGAATCAGTGACTTACCCAAGGCTGCAACTACCAATAAATGCAGAGCTAAGATTCTGACCCAGGTCTTTTTTGCTATGCCAGCATTTAGAAGGTTAGTTTCATTTTTCTTGTGGTAGATGGTGGTGGGAATAGGCAGAAAATAATAGATTTTAAAAGTAAAAAAGTGAGAAAAAATTTGATCACTTTTGATTGATGAAAGAATCTTTTAAATATGTGATTTTTTAGTAAAATATAAACTAACCAAGAAAGTTATTTCAGGAACGATAGTGACATTTTTTCATTAAATCATTAGGCATTTTTTATGCTAAAGATCATTTTTAAAAAATGCATTGCGTGTTGAACCAGCCTCTTAAACCATAAGCACTTAGTGACTTGACTTTGCCCTGCCCGCCTGTGCTGCCTTCGCTGCCATCGTGCGTGCCCATAGGAGCCAGGCCTTTTATCCAGGCAGAGATGGTGATGTGTTCCTGATGATCAGAGAACTTGCTTTGGCCAGTGTACTCTGAGGATTGTGGGTGTTTTTTGTTTTGCTAAGATAACTTGCCGTCCTTCCCCGTCCCCCATTAACAGTGAGCTGGATATTGTCAGAGGTGGGCATTAAGACAGCATTCTTTAATGAAAATCTTGTGGGGACAGATGTTATTGTGAACCAAATTTCTAAATAAGCATTTTTTTTAACTTACCAACTTTCCTACCCCCTTCTATTTAAAGGACGTTCTTAGGAAGCATCTGCTGAATATTGCTGATAACAGCCTTACCCCATATTAAGGGCAATACTTAAGCTGTTCACAGAAAGTGAGCCTGAGTCTGTGAAAAACAGAATTTGGGCATTTAAATAATAAAAGCAAGCAAAAAAAAATCTAAGAACAATAAGCTACTCACAGATCTCTACAATCAAAAGTTACCTCTTTGTGGCAGAGGAAAGAAGCACAGAGTTCCCTGAACAAAGATGGCTATGGAACAGGAGGAAGCTGTCTTGGGGGATTGTGTGTCCCCCATTTAGGAGTTACCTTTTTTTTTTTCAAAGAGAGAGGGACAGTGAGAGAGACAGAGAAAGAGAGAAACAACTTTATTGAGTTTTTCACATGGCCTTCGTTGCTCCAACACTTAGTTGTGTACGTGGTGCTGGGGTTTGAACCCGGGTCCTCGTGCTTGCCAGGCAAGCGCTGAAACTGCTGAGCCACTGCTCCAGCCCCAAGGAGTTACCTTTAAAAAGGGATGAAATAAATTTGGCTTCTTAATTGTGTTCTGATTAAAAAAAAACAAAACCCTGGCAGCTCCTGCCTCCAGGATCTGGGCCTACAGTACCTGCTTGCCCCTCCATCAGGTGGGTCCAGCTAGGGAGAGGGGGGTATGTCACCACTGCCCAAGCCCACCCACAGGGGAAAGAGGGGGCACCCTGCAGACACTGGCCCTGGCAGCAACCCGCCACTCCCTACTCTCCCGGTTGCCTCTTCAGGAAGTTCCATCAGGAAGGGGAGGGGACTAGAGCTTTTGTCTGCATCATTTCTCTCCTTGAGTCTATATGTCATACTCTTCACCCCACCTGGGAGACCATCAACAACTTCCGTTAACTCTATTTACCTTTGATGAGAGGGACCATATCAGGACCGAGGCCAAGAAGTTTGCTCTGAAGCTGAGAGTCACAGCTATTGAAGGATGCCCTTCCTGATACCTGTCCTGATTGGGACACTGACTCTGGTTTGGGTCAGGCACCTTTGGATTAGTGGGATTATAGGGGTGGAGGGCTAACTACATCCTTTTTCCCTGAGGCACCAGAATGACTGTTCTGCTTGCTAATGAATATATGTTTACTCCCCAACCCAAAGGAGAGTACCCTTTTGGGGAAGACACCAGGAGGAAATGAATTTGGGCCAGTACAGGACCTGGGAGATAAACAAAAGGATCAATCCTTTTGTTTATCAAGACTATTTATCTTATTGCACCCAACCCCTACAGAATATTGAATAATTATTTCATAACTAATTAAACAGACAACTGTTTGGGGGCTATTACAATATATTTGAAACCTTAGTGTATGTGACTAAAAATACATTTAAGAACTAAATGTTTATCTAAACCTTGTGTATATGATATGTAAGTTTATAAAATAAAAATGTATGCATGGTTACCAGCACAGTAACTAAAAAGAACCCTCTTTTACACATTATATTTGATATAAAGGGCCAGCCTGCCATTTCAAAACTTGAGTTATATCTGTTTGTTTTAACTACATGGATATGTTGTTGTTGTAAGTCAATCTCTGATCATCAACACTGTTTCCTAAACTTAGGAAATTTAGAGCTATTGATAAACCTGTGCAGATCTATGACTATTGTTATTGTACATTGTGGTCTCTAAATTTTTCTTCAAAGGTTAAACTTAGTTCTTTTGTTATATGTTCGATGTATTCATGTCTTCTAGGTATACAAGTCTCTTTAAATGTAAAGCTTAGGGAAACACTTTATGAAGCTGGTAAACTCTCCAAACTAAAGTTAAATGCAACAACAGTCTCTTACAGACTTATAGAACCAACAAATCTTTTGGGGATTTATTTGTGTAATTTAATACTTTATAATTGGATAAAAATAACCTGTCATCAATATTATATAACAAATTTTGTTTTGCTCTTTTCACTAGTATAATAATTTAAATCTATTTTTAAAGGGTAATGGGGAAAGTGTAATTTGTTTAAGGATCGACAGTGTGAAACATGAAGGTACTTTGCTACATTTTCCAAAGGGAGAGGGTTAAAAACTCTCTTAATTTTTCCTTTTTTTGAAATAGTCTTACATAGTGGAGGGAATAGTTGTTACATATTTATGCATTCAAGGATATTGACACAAAGTAAGTTAAGACCAATCCTAATCATCTCCACCCCGCCCCTTCATCCATTCCTTGAACTCATGTCTCCTCTGTAATACCCCCATGCTATAATCAGAAATGAGCATATATATGTATATTAATTTTTGAAATTTCTGAGTTTCTCTGCCTGCCTGTGTATAGTTAGACTTCTCATGGGAGTTGACTGTTCCCAGCTGTATCGATAATCCTCCTTCTCTGTCTCCCTCCCTTCTCCATCTCCCTCCCTTCTCCCCCCACCTTCAGAGTTACAGTTCCCTCAGCTTATGTGAAATTTCAACTTTGGTGAATTTATTAATTAAACTTAGCTAACCTTAATCCTGTCTTAGGTTTTCCTCTAGCTTCCACATGTCAGAGAAAACATTTGACCCTTAAGTCTCTGAGTTTGGGATATTTCACTCAGCATAATTTTTTCCATCTCCATCCATTTGGCTGCAAATTCCATGATATAGTTCTTTCTAACAGCAGTGTAGAACTCCTGTGTGTGTGTGTGTGTGTGTGTGTGTGAGATACCACAGTTTTTCAATCCACTCATCTACAAGGGGCATCTGGGTTGGTTCCATAGTTTAGCTATTGTAAACTGAGCTGCTATAAACACTGATGTAGCTGTGTCACTGTAGTATGCTGATTCTAGATCTTTGGGGAAAATACCCTGGCATGGGATAACTGGGTCATAATGTGGTTCTATCCTAGTTTTTTGAGGCATCTCCACACTGCTTTCCAGAGTGGCTGTAACAGCTTGAAGTCCCACCAACAATATGTTACTGTTCCTTTCTCCCCTCAACCCCTCCAGCATCTGTTATTGTTTGTATTCTTCATTTTTGCCACACTGAACTGGAGTGAGGTAGCATTTCAGTGAAGCTTTTAATTGCATTTCTCTGATTGCTACTGAAGTAGAACATTTTCTTATATATTTATTGGCTTTTTGGACTTCCTTTGTTGAGAAGTTTCTGTTTAATTGCCTAACCCATTGATTGACTGGATTATTTGTGTTTTGGGTGTTTGGTTTTTTGAGTTCTTTGTATATTTTGGATATTAGTCATTTGATGAAGACATAGCAGGCAATGATTTTCTTCCACCATGTAGGTTCTCTCTTGACACTCTTGCTAATTCTTTAGATGTGCAGAATCTATTCAATTTAATGGCATCTCACTCATTGATTGTTGACTTTAATTCTTGTGCTATGAGAGTCTTATTAAGGAAGGAGGTGCCTACACTGATGTCATGGAATGATAATCCTATTTTTTCTTCCAGCAATTGTATAATTGCTGGCTTAATTCCTGATTCTTTGATCCATTTAGATTTGATTTTTGTGCAGATGAGAGATAAGGTTCTAATTTCAATTGTCTGCGTATGGCTTTCCAGTTTGTCCAGCACCATTTGTTGAATAGGCTATCTTTCTTTCATGCTATATTTTTGCTCCCTTTGTCAAATATCAGATGTTAAGGACTTGTGGGTTTGTCTCAGTATCTTCTATTCTGTTCCATTGGTTTTTACTGTCTGTTTTGATGCCAATACCATGCTGTTTTTGTTATTACAACCCTATAGTATAATTCCATGCCAGGTGTTGTGATGCCTCCTGTTTCATCTTTCCTGCTTAGTAATATTCTGGCTATTCTGGATTTCTTTTTATTCCAAATGAATTTGAGAATTGCTTTTTCTATATCCATGAAGAATGCTATTGGTATCTTGATGGGAATTTCATTGAATCTGTACAAGGTCTTCAGCAGAATGGCCATTTTAGTTATATTGATTCTGCCTGCAAGAACATGGAATGTTTTCCAATCTTCTCAGGTCTTCTTTAATTTCTTTTTAAAATACTTGATAGTTTACATTGTAGAGGTCTTTTATATCCTTTGTTAGATTAATGCCCAAGTATTTTATTCTTTTTGAGGTTATTGTGAATGGGATGGATTTCCTGATTTCTTCTTTGGCAGAATTGCTGTTGGAATAATGAAAGCTATTGATTTATGAATGTGATTTTATAACCAGCCACTTTGTTAAATTCATTTACAAGTTCTAGAAGTCTTCTGATAGAGCTTTTGGGATCTTCTAAGTATAGGATTATGTCATCAGCAAATATAGATAGCCTGACTTCCTCTTTTCTATTTGAATTCCTTTAATTTCCCTCTCCTCTCTGATAGCTCTGGTTAGGGTTTTGAGGACTACATTGAATAAGAGTGGTGAGAGTGGATAGTCTTGTCATGAACCCAAATTTAGTGGGAATGTTTTCAGTCTTTTTCCTTTAGGTATAATGTTGGCTACGGGTTTGTCATAAATGGCTCTTATAAAATTAAAGTATCTTACTTTGATCCCTATCTTTTCCACAGTTTTGAGCATAAATTGGTGTTGAACTTTATCAAAGGCCTTTTCTGCATCAATTGAGATGATTATATGTTTTTGTCTTTAATTCTATTTACATGGTGAATCATGTTTATTGATTTGTACATATTGAACCAGTCTTGTGTTCCTGCAATGAAGCACACTTGATAGTGATGTATTATCTTTTTCGATGTGTTTTTGAGTGTGGTTTGTTAGAATTTTATTAAGGTTTTTTGTATCTATATTCATCAGGGAAATTGGTCTGTAGTTTTGTTTTCTTGATGTGTCTTTATTGGGTTTTGGTATCAAGGTTATATTTGCCTCATAAAAAATATTTGGGAGGGTTCCATCCCTTTTAATTTCATGGAGTAGCTTACTATGGAGAGGTATTAATTCTTTTGTAAAGGTTTGGTAGAACAATGCTGAGAATTAATCAGGTCCTGGACTTTTCTTTTTTGGAAGGCCTTTGATTGCTGTTTCAATTTCACTACCTGAGATTGGTTTGTTTAGATTTTCAACGTATTCCTGCGCTAATTTGGGAATGCTGTATGTGGCTAGGTAATTGTCCATGTCTTCCAGATTATCAAACTTGAATGAGTATAGTTTTTAAAAACAGGTTCTTAGGGAGCTGGAGCAGTGGCTAAGCAGTTACGGCACTTGCCTTGAATGCGCAAGTATGCGGGTTCAAAATCCACACCACGTACTCAACAAAGTGTTGGAGAAGCAAAGACAACTTGAAAAACTAAGTGAAGTTGCTTCTCTCTCTCACACTGTCCCTCTTTCTTTAAAAAAAATAAGTTTTGAGAATCCTCTGAATTTTGATTGAGTCGGTTGTAATGTCTCCATTTTCGTTTTTGATTTTGTTGATTTGCTTCCCTTCATTCTTCCTCTTGGTAAGGTAGGCTAGTGGTCTGTCAATTTTATTTATTTATTTATTTTTTTGAAGAACCAACTCTTATTTTGGTGATTCTTTGTATTGTTTTCATTTTTGTTCTCAATTTCATTGATTTCAGCTACGATTTCCTGCTTTCTGTTGGATTTGGGATTGGATTCTTCCTCTTTTTGTAGGGATTTGAGTTGGATCATATTTATTTACTTAGTCTCTCTCCTGATTTTTGATGAAGGCACTCAGTGCTATAAATTTACCTTTTAAGAATGCTTTTATACTGTCCCATAAATTTTAATAGGTTGTGTCATCGTTCTCATTCATTTCCAAGAATTTTTTGATTTCTGTTCTCATTCATTTTTGATACATTCTTCATTTAGGAGAGTATTATTCAATATCCATGTATATGTGTGTTTTCTGTTATAATTTTTGCTGTTAACTGCTAAGATTATACCATTGTGGCCTGAAAGGATACATGGAATTATATCAACTGTTTTGTATTTGCTAAGATTACCGTGACCTAGGATATTATCTATTTTGGAGAAGGATATATGTGCTGCTGAGAAGAAGGTAAACTCATCCAATTTGGGATGGGGTCTTTTGTAAATGTCTCTTAGTTTTTGATTCATGTTAAAGGTTGGAATTATAAAAGTTATTTTCTTAGTTCATAAACATTATGCAAACTATTTTTTGCTCATGTTTTTCATTTTGTATTTTTTCTGGTAAAACCTTTTAACTGTTGTCTGAGTGCTTTGCAAATGTTTAACGTCTGTAACAACCTAAGTTAAGTTGAGATAACAAGCCATCACAAGATGTAGGACTGGCTTCCAGTACTAATACTGATCCCAACTAAATAAAAGGTTTAAGTAACTGAAAATTATAGACACTAGAGCTATTACAGGACTGATGAAAAAGACTGCTGGATGTTTAATATCAAAACTAAGAGACCAAAGGTAAGGAAGTTAAAAGTCCAAGGAAAATAGTCAATATTTTGGCCCTTGCCCTGTCTAGTCAGCTAAAACTCAGGGGACAATGGGACTTCTCTACAGGCTTGACAACTCTGGGTGACATGACCTCCTGATCAGGAGGATGAGGTGACCCTAAAGAACAAAAAGCCAAGTTGTGTGCATGCTGCAAGAAGAGATCATTGGAGAAGAGCTATGTCCCTGATGTTTCCAAGTGAAGTCACATGTGGTCAGCAAGACTCTGATCTATCCTGGCAGATGGCACAACTGATAAAAGAGCCAAGAAGCTTTTCATAAGTTCCCCAAGAATGACCCTGGAAAAATCTCAGCTGCCTTTTTCCCTCTAAGGTCAACCAGGACCCAGGGAATGATGGGACCCCTCTATGGGCCTTGTACTTCTGGTGAGTCACTCAAACTCCTGGGGGTCATGAGGACCCTAGAAAACAGAAAGCCAACCAGTTCACATTCTTGAAAGGGTCAGTGGAGAGGAAGATGTTCCCTGATGTTTCCCAGAGAAGCCACATGTGGTCAGCAGGACCCTGTAGACGAAGACTAAAGGAGCCAAGAGGTTTCCTACAAGCTCCCAAAAGTGACCCCTGAAGGATCTCAGCTGACCCTAACAGTAGATAGGAACAAGGTCAATTTTTGACCAACTTGGTCTTAAACACCTGACAGGAAAGTATAAACAAGGAACAATCATAAATGGACATTTAAAAAAGACTTTTGTTTTTTTAAATGTAACTTGATGTACATTTGCATCAGCCTTACCAAAAGAGAGTAAAGGATATAGAAAAAGGAGTCTTATGCATGAATGTCTGAGAGTAACCATCAGAAGAGACTCGGCTAAAATGGTGTTTGTCCTAAGTTAATTTTTCTGATCTGACAGGCAAACTGAAAACAAAACAAAGCAGATTCTGAGATGTGTACAGGCAAATAAAATTATTTATTTTAAAGACAGAGAGAAATTTTTAATTTTTTATCTTTTTTCCCCCATTCCACTTAATTGTGTAAGTGGTGCTGGGGGTTGAACCTGAGTCCTTGCACATGCCAGGGAAGCACTGTACTGCTGAGCCACCTCTCTACTTCTCCAGCCACCACAGAACACTATTAATGCTTCTGACCTAACCTCACTTGGCTGTTACCACTGTTAGGACCTTCGTTACTATACTTCTGTTCCTATTGCACAGCACAGGTCTTTTTGATCTAATAAAGTTTGGATCTTCCAAATCACAACAATTCCATGTTAGGAGGCTGGCTACCAAGAATTTCAGCCCATCCCTGCAACTGAGACCAGTGTCTATCTCCTTCAAAACAGTCAGGATGAGACTCTTGATCTGTGATTAGGCAGGGTCATTGTCCCTTGCCAGCCTGAAGCAGCCATAGATGAGGGATCTCCACCCCTCACCAACCTTTAAGATTAAGGGATCAAAGTCTTGGTGGTGGTGGGGAATGAGATAGGGATTTAGGATAAAGAGAAAGAAATATTGAATCTTAAAGGAAACACTTTCAAGCCACTGAGATGCAAAGGCACAGTTGTAAATCTTGAGCAATGTGTCCTTGGCCCATGCCCTTGACTTGTACCCTTGACTCATGCCCTTGGCCCATGCCTTTGTAAAGTGAGGGAAACACATGAGCACAGGGAAACTGGTGCAAAATTGTGCAGCTCCACCCTGGATCCGCCTCCAGCCTGGCCCCAGATGTAGCCCTTCTATAAGTACTGGACCCCCAGCCCAAGTCAGGGCTTCTCACTCAGCCCACATTCTTCCTTGAATGTGTATCTACCTTCCTAAATAAATCTCTTTCTATACCTTTGTTGGCTTGTGCTGAAATTCTTTTCCATCATGCATTCCAAGAGCCCCTCTGATCCCGAGTTGAGTACCCTCTCTCCTCAGACCCTTCTTCAGAGACATCTCCTCTCCCATGACAGGTATACTCTTGCCAAACTAGAGGGCACTATGTGGATAGAGAAGGTTACAGAGGGACAAGTGTTGAAGCTGGATGTTTCTACGGAGGCTCAGGGGGAGCTGAGGGTTGGGTTTGTCCTGAGCTCTCTGTGGAGCCTGCAAGATATTTTGCTTGTTTTCACACTGGTACTGGCAGTCTAAGAATTTTGGGCTTTACTTTGTCCAGTGCAACTAAGGTAGGTAGCATCCCTAAGGCTACGAGGGCATCCCCTTGTCTTTGGGGAATAAAGAGGGAGACAGCGGTCCTCACCCAACAACGTTTTTCCTCCACTTCCTTTATGCAACAAATCTTGACTGTACACCTCTTCTGTGCCAGGTGTTGGTAAGAGTTGCATCTGGTAGTATCTGGAGAAGTTGTCAGGACAGGGGACTGGGTGGTACTGCCACCTAGTGGGTAGAGGTCCCAACATCCTACCAATACACACCACAGCTCCCCATCTCCGAACAAAGAATTATCCAGACCCAAATGTATTGCTGTTCGTGTTGGAATTGCAAATCCCACTGCAGCGAGATTGGCCCAGGCTAAAGCATTTGGGGATGTTGCCATGGAGACAAGCAGATTTGGATCCAATTTAGAGGACCACAAGCAGCACCATAAAATAAGGGTATATAGCAGAAAAAAAAGGCATTAAGCTGTGCTAAATGAACAAGAGTTAGGTTATTTTATAGAAGTGTTTTCAGTGGGTAAAACATCTTTTAGATGGAAGGGATATTTTTTAAGTTCACTTGCACAACATGGTGACTATAGTTAATAATGTAAACTTCAAAATTATTAAGAGAAGATTTTAAAAGTTTGTGTCATTTAGCCATGATATATATGTGTGTGGTGATGGATACATTAATCTAATGCTTCATTTAATAAATTTACATTAAAATATATATTAAAACATCAGTTGTGTCTGATAAATATAGTTGTCCCTAGGTATCGATGGGGAATTTGTTCCAGGACCCCTGCAGACTCTCTAAAGCTCACAGATGCTCAAGCCCCGTGCATAAAATGGCATAGTACCTGCTGAGAACCTACACACACCCTTCTGTGTCCTTTGGTCTCTAGCTGGCTTATGATCCTAGTGCAATGTAAAATGAGGTGTGCGAAGCTGTGTACTCTACTGCTTAGGAAACAGTGACAGGTTAATGCAGATGTGATTTTTTTTCTCCAAATACTTTCTATCCAGTGTTGGTAGAACTGGAGAATGAAAACCTCAAGGATGTGTAGGCCAACTGTGTATACAACTGCCATCAAATTCAGAGATGTTTTCTGTTACGCCCATCCGCAAAACTGGCCACAGCACGCCACGCACTATGCTGAGGGGCCAGGCTGCAGGGTCTGGTAGATGTCACTGACGCTTTGTCCCAGCTCACCTCTGACTACGGGGCTGCTTCACGCCCTGCCCCATCTCTTTGTTTCAGCATGGGGATCACTGGAAGAGGGAGTCTGATAACACAGAATCCCTGGGGTCCTACAGCACCAGGGCATCTGGGTCTAAAGCCCAGCTCTACATGTACCAGCCACATCATATAACTAATTGTCCTTGATTTCCTTATCTGCAAAAAGGAAAAGATAACAGATCTTCGTATGTGTGAAGTTCTTACATGAGTGTCGGAGTTCTCTGTTCACTCTGCGTTATCGTGACGTGATTTATCAAACCACCTATCAGAACATAACTGCTGTTGGTGATGGTGGGGGGGGCAATATGAGGTCAGAGTAACTGAGAGGGTGGGCCAGAATCCGAGCAGAGGGCCAAATCGGAATTCAATTGTCCACATCCATAAGTCCTATATTTTCAGACAAAATCAGCTGCAGATGAAAGACACTCAGAAAAACTGTCTCTGTACTGAAAATGTACAGACCCTGCAGCAAGACAACTATTTACATATCACATACGTCCCACCGGGCATTATACATCACGTAGAAGTGACAGGCAGGAGGGTGTGCATTGGACGCATGCGAATACTGCACCCTTCCGTATAAGGGACTAGAGAGTCCTTGGGTGTTGGTATCTAGGATACTGAGGTAGGGCCATAAAAATGAGAATCAGGGGTGTGATTTACTGTGTCTTGGGGATGGGAAAGGTTGGCAGAGTTAAAAACACCAAAGACGACTGACCCAAAACAGGTCTTGCAAACATGGTTAAATAGAAGCAGACAAGAGCCTGTGCAGGATTGGACAGAAGAGCCAGGCAGGGTGGGGACACCCCAGGGCTGCCTGCCTGCATTGACAGTTTGTGCCTGGACAGTTGAGAAGCCTGAGTCCAGAATTATGTGGCCAGACCAGCTGGGGAAGTCCCCTGGACCTCCCATTCCAGGCCAGACTGAAGGGGGACACAGAGAGGGGTCACCTAGGCCAGGGCAGCAGCGGAAACGCCAAGCCCACCCGCTGCCCAGGAGGGTTTGAGATGCTTCAGACAACATGCATCCCCACCCAGCCCCGCTGACCCATCCTCCATACGTAGAGTGCAGGGTTCTCAGGGGATTTGGGCACAAGCTGCTTCCTTGTCCTGATACCTGCCTTGGAAGGAGAGAGCCAAAGGTGCTCCTCCCCACCTGAGCTGAGGGAGGATATTGTGCCAGGATTGAAAAATTAGGACCCTTTGGGTATGCATGCCTATAATCCCAGCAACTAGGGAGTCCGAGACAAGAGGATCACAAGTTTGAGGCCAGCCTGGGCAAATTAGGGAGGCCCTGTCTCAAAAAGAAGTAAAGCTCCCCTGGGTTCAATCCTCAGTACTGAAAAATAGAAAAAGAAAAGCAGGACCCTGCCGCAGGAGGAAGGAACAAGTACACACGCACACACACAAAACACACATGCTTGCACCCTCACGCACACATAAATACACTCACCTATGGACACACATATGTAGACATAAACACACATGCACACATACAAATGTACCCATGTTTGTACTTGTATGCACACACAGACTCACACTCACTCATGCACACACACACATACCCATGCACACACAAGCAGTCACAGGCACAAGCACACTCATGCACACACAAATACACACATTTGCAGATTCACAGTCACTCATGCACCAACTCTCATGCTCACTCATGCACACACACATACAAAACACCATTGCACACTCACATACACACCCATATGTGGACATACTCGCATGCACACATAAACTTCCACATACTCATGCAACACCCGCAGATGCACAAACACTTTTGTCCATTCACACTCACCCAGTGCCCCACACACACACACACTCCAGGCAGGAGCTCAGTCCTGGAGCTCTGATTTCTTCCTGGTTCTTCCCCAACTCACTTCACTGAACCTCAGTTTCCCCAGGGACTGTGTGAGTGGGAAAGGGAGAGGTCGCTCAAAGCTCATGAAGCTTCATTGTGCAGGATGAATACGTTCCCGGCATATAAAGTACAGCAAGGGGACCAGAGTTGATAATACCGCATCGTGTATTCGAAGTTTGTGAAGATAATTGATCTTTAACGTTCTCACCACGAGAAACGTACCACTGTGTGGTGATGGAGGTGTTGCTTAGCTTTCTGCTCATCAGTTCACAATGTCTATGTGTATCAGAACATCACATTGTGTATGTTATACCTACAAACTTTTATTAAGAATATTTTAATAGGGCTAGGGTGTGGCTCGGCAGTAGAGTACTTGCTTAGCACATGAAAAGCTCTGCTTCCATCCCCCACACCATAAAAACATAATACTTTAATAAAGCTGGGAGGAGGGGGAAAGTAGCCTCTGAGCTTGTTCATTCATTCACAGGACAAATAGTTGCTGCACACCTACTAAGTGCCAGGTAATGGGACAGATTGCGGAGAGGAAGCATCAGGCAAGGACTAAGTATGCTTGAAGTTCTATAGAAGGGGGTCCTGGGATTAAAGGTGAACCATTGGTGGTGATGTCCCTGAGACAATCTCAGGTGTGGCACATAAAATGTCAAACATCCAGGATCTCCCTCAACGTCAGGCAAACCCAGACAGCTGACACCCTCCTGGGACGTATCCTCCTAGCCTGGCATTTGCCCCTGCAGCTCTGGGTCTCTGGTGAGTTTAGGCTCCTGGACAGCTCTGAGCTCCAAGAGGGAGTAGGGAGGAGAGGAGGAACTGGGATGGGGATAGGGGTGGCAGCAGCAGCGTTCAGAGAGGAACATATTAGCTTCAAAGACCAGCTCTACCCTGGCTGCTTGGGGGACCTGTGAGTTTCTGTCCCCTCCTCTGCAAAATGTGGACAGTCCTGTGGGCCCTTGAGTCTGTAGTCAGCATGAGCGTGTTCCTGAATGAGTCACCGTGCCTGGCCTTCTGGCCCTTGGGTCTCCTCTTAGACTGCCCACCTAGGTGCAGCCCTGGGTGAACAGAGTAATCAGAAGGTCAAGCTCCGCATGAGGAGCCCCTGGGACAGACCTTCCTGGACCCCTCACCTTCTTCCGTCACCCAGCAACTAACAATGAAAAGAACTTTGATTCCTGAGGATCACAGAAAACCTGAGCAACTCCTATTTTCCCAGAAGATGAGTCAGAAGTGGAGAAAGAGAAACTGAAATGCTGACAAGCGCAGGTTGAACTCCTGAGCCAAACACCCCAGGCACACACCTACTCCTGCCATTGCCTCCGCCTCTGACCAGGACCTGGCCGGGGCAGTGACCACCGCCCAGGATCAGCAGGGCACAGAGAAGTCTGTATAGTAATCCCGGTGATCCGCGGGGGACACCATGCTGACACTGGTACTACTAAGCCCTAAACATACTGTGTGTTTTCCTCTACGTACATGCGCATTGCAATTTAATTTATAAATTAAGCACAGAAACAGATTAACAACAATAACTAATAACATAATCAATTATAACAGTGTGCTAACCAGGACTTTGTAGCTATTAGAGCCTGAATTCCCGCATCTGTCACTGTATGTTGACGGTTGCTTCCTTTTTACCTTGCATATTATTCCATTGTTGAGCTGAACGCGGTTTGTTTATTTTGTTGAAGGATATTTGAATTGTTTCCAAGGCTGGGGATTATGCAGTGTGCACTGGCTGCAGGGAGATGCTGGACAAAGAGATGATTTATGTTTCTGCTAGGACAGAGGGAGGGTGCTAGATTTTATCATGCTCTTCACAACAGCACACAATCTAAAATGTATGAGTTCTTTACTTTTGGAATTTTCTGTTAACATATTTTTGAACCTTAGTTGACCTCAGTAGACTGAAACCATGGAAAACAGACCCACAGATAAGGGAGCACTATTCGGTATGTCTCTCAGGAATCCGTTGGGAGGGGCCCTAGAGATTCCTGTCTCCCCCAGGGGTTCTCACACACCCAGACACTGCGGGGAGAGAATTTGTCACTTTCAGTCTCTAAGCAGGAAAAGGGTGAAGGCACAGGCTTAGGAACCATCCAGAAACTGGATGGTTCAAATCCTTGCTGCCCTGTGACTTGAAACAAAAGCTTTGACCCCTCTGAACACTACTTTTCTAGAAGGAAGGGAATGGCGCCCCCATTCTCACCGCACAAGTTCAATGGAGTTAATTTAGATAAAGCCCAGGTGCACAGAAGGCAGACAGTACAGAATGTTGGTCATGGAGGTCCTTCTCAGTCACAGATAGGAGGGAAGGAGCGCAAGGGTGTGGAGGAAGATGGATACAGGGTGGAGGAGAGAGGGGAGGGAGGTGGATTTCTCTGGCCCTGGAATTTGCTTGAAAAATTGCTCTTGGGGGAGAAGGAAACTCAGAGAGGTTGGGTGTCTGGTCTAAGGATGCCCAGCCTACTAGCAGTGGGCTGGGGTTCCTGCTCAGGTATTGGGGAGTCTTTTCCAAAGTTTTATGTCAGAGGTCTTTGAGGGCATCTGGATGGATTCCAGAGGAATCCCTGGGGAGGGCCTGAGGTACTGTGGCAATGATGGGGGGAGGGGAACTGACTGGTAGCCCAGGTGACCAGCCCTCCCTGGGACAGGAGCAGGGGCTTGGCCAGGGCCAACAGACTCCAGCATCACATGCTGAGTGAGCCTTGGGGACAAAAGCAGTTAAACAGCCGCTAGCGATGTTGAGCTTTGGGGATAGTTTGGGGGACACGCCCATTGGAGGTGGTGGGTTGTTCTGTACAAATCCACCCACCTTTCAGGCCATTGTGTGACTGTCTCACAATGACGTCCAACCTCAAAGCTCTCCCTGGGTCCAGGCCGCCAGGGCTTGGGTGACTCAGGAGTGGGGGGCTGGGGAGCCTTCCCTGTCTGGTCTGCTGCAGCCCTGCCCAGGGGATAGGCAGGGCGGCTCGCAGAGTGCCAGAGTCCAGGACCCCAGCCGCTTTCCACATGGGGAAGGTGGAGGGGCCTCCCACTCCCTCCTCTACCCCTCCAGGCTCCTGGGGGGCGGTGTCCTGGCTAAGGAGGAAGGAAATTCCCCCTCTGAAGAGTGTGCGGACAGGTGCCTGTGCACCTGGTGCATTCAGTGTCCCCTCTACAACCCTTGGTTTGTCCTGGACACCAGAGGGTGTGGCTGCGAAGCCCCAACTACCTGCCCCAGGAGGGTGTGGCTGCGAAGCCCCAACTACCTGCCCCAGGAGGCAGCGAGAGTGAGAGAGAGCAGGGGGTGTGGGCAGCCCTGGTTCAGGCTTGGAGGGTTGGGACCGTCTCTCTGGAAAAGAGTCTGGTCCTCCCCAACCCTCTGATGCACAATGAAGCACACGCAAGCCCTTTCCTGAGGCTTTGGGGGCTTTCTCCACACGAGAGGCCCAAGCTGGTCCTGAAACGATCAACAGACTTGGAAAGTCGCCCTTTAGACCCAAGAACATGCCTCACCAGACCCTCTCAGCCTGCCTTTCTGCATTGACACCTCCCCTGAACATTGCCCCACCACGCAGCCCAAACACACTCAGATCACACTAAACGACCCCCATGTCCCCAACAGTTCCTGCCTTCTAGCGTTGCCCACCAGGTCTCCACTGCCAGGAACTCCCAGCCTTTTCTTCCACTAAGTGAGCCTATAAAAGCCCTTGCTAACCCGCTGTAAAAGTCCAAAGCTACCCACAGTTTAGGCAGAATCTCTCTGCAGTGTCTCTAACTCCTGCACCCTAGATGACTGGGCATCCATCTGCTTTGCCAGCTTCTGGGAGTCCTGGGCTGTGATTTGCTCATTTCCTTCCCTGAGAGCTATGCCTGGTGCCAGCAGCCAGGTGACCTCAGGGAATGAGGTGCCAGTGAGCAAGGCGGGAAGCGATGGGAGGGTATTCCCTGGGGATTTACCACACAGCACAGCGGTTCTGTGAATGTATCCAGATGAGTCCAGAAAACGCAGCCTCATGGAGCTGGCTGTGAGGTAGTCACTTGCCCAAAACGGAAAGAAGACCTCCTGGCTGTCCCTCGGAACCTGCCCCTCCCCTCTGGGGTCTGTCCACTCCTCCACCGGCCCCAGTCCAGCCCCACTTACCTGGTGCACAGGTGAGGAGGAGACCTGTGGCCAGAGCCAGCAGGTGCCGGCACCGGAGCTCCGGGGGTGCAGGACACTCCCAGCCCATCCTCCTGCCAGACTGGGCTTTGCTTCCTACCCCCTGAGCAAGTCCCTGTGACTGAGACCAGATCAGCCTGGCCTGGGCGTTGGGGAGGGTGGCGAGGACACACCTTGCAGAACTTTATGAGAAGGGCAGGACCTGCCCCCGGGGGAAGCAGAGGGTGCTGCTGCTGGAAAAGGTCAGCTGGCATTATTCAGAGCCCACAGGGTGACTAACACCTGTAGACTAATACCCTCCGTGAGGAGGGACCTGAAGGAAACTGCTCTCCAGACAAAGCCTGCCTCTGGACCTGGGGCCAAGTCAGGGGATTCCCCAGGGGTCTGGACCCATCCAGGCTTAAGTGAGGATGGGGTCTGGGCACATGTCTATCCCATTTTCAGAAGTGCCTAGGTTCTACCTGACACCTTGCTGCTCAGGGGCTGGTACCACCAGACTGGAGCTGGGTGGACCTCCCTGGGGGAGGCTCACTACCTCTGGAGGGTTCTGGAATGCGCAGGAGTGCAGGGGAGGCTGCATTCCCACAGGGAACTTCCCAAGTGCCAGGGGGGGCCTAGCGCTGAGCTTAGCACACCCTCCAGGACTCCTGAGAACCACTGCCTGCGCCCTCCTGCCATCCCTCTAGCCCCCCATGACCGCTGGGGGCTGCAGACCACCACTCCCCAGGCAAGTCGATTCAGCTGCCCTGGTGCAGGGAGCAGGGAGAGGAGGATTTGCCTTTTCCTTTCGAGCCTCACTACCTCCACCTGCTTCTTATCAACATTAAACCTTGAATATTAAAACAGCCACCCCAGCAATGGGCACTCCCCACCCAATCTGCCCTGGGTGATATTTCTTAAATACCATGATCTTCCAAGTCCTGCAGATTCCCCTATTGTTCTGGCACTCAGGGGATCCCCATCCCTGAAGTCCCTAATAGCTGGATGAATCACCCATCTCTGAGAGGGGACAGCAGGTGCAGGTGCCCAGGGTGAAGGTGGCAATGGTATTTCACATCTTTCCCACATCTCGTGCCTGAAGCTGAACTTCACGGCTTGGATAAGCTTATCAGCAACCTCCACCTCCCACTCCAGAGCTCAGGACACTTTCCGCAATTTCCTGTTAACCTGCCCCTCTCTGCTCTGCAACAGTCACTCTCAGTATGGACACACACCATGGGCCCTCAGTGACACGCTGAGTGTGCAGCCCAGCTGATCAACAAGTGCAGGCCAGGGAAATGGAGTGGAGAGAGGTCAGTGGGAGACCCCAAGCCAGACTGGCTGGCAGGGGCAGGAATCAGGGGTGGCTTCCTGGAGGAGACTTCACATACACTAAGATGGAAGGCTAAGTAGAAATCGGCTGGGACAAGGGAATTGGGGAGAGGGGGAGGGAGTTTTCCAGAGTGAAGACAGCAGCTAGAGGCAGCAGAAAGACAGGAAAGGGGAAGTTGAGTCTGGCTTTTGTCCAAACTCCTACCCTCAGTTCTCTGCCATGGTGACCATCAGGGATGACTATGATGGGACAAAAGATTAGGAGAATGGCCCTGGACACAGGAAGCAATTCCCCTTGTAGCATGGTGTGCAGCCCCTCTGTCCCTGTGCTCTTTTTAATAGACCCCTCATGAGGCTCCAATAATGCCACAGAAGCAGAATGCTTGGCCACGATGAAATTGTTACTGGGGACAGACCTAAATGAACCCCCTGGCTTCACGTATTCTGAGTTGGCTTAGAAATCACCAATTCCAGAGGCCACGTGGCTGGGGGACACATTATTAGTGGGTGGGTCACCATGGCTGTCCAGGTTACTCTTCAGGTACTGGAGTCCGCTGTGGTTAAAAAACTTGACTCTCACTGCAGACGTCTCTGGGCCAGACCCTGGGCCTGCAGACATGTGTCTGACGGGTGACTGAACAGGAAGTGTGTCCTCATGTTGCTGCTTCACTTGTGGGTGCGATTCTGCTGGTTCTGCATGCAGACACATGGCCTGCCGAGTGGAGCTGAGTGTCCACCCCTGGTGCTTTCTCAGCAGCTCCAGCACCCAAAGTCCTTCAGGCCAGTTATCAGCCGGGATGGAATCAGGGGGCCATGCCCCTGGCCAGTGGAAAATTCCCAGAGTCTAACCCACTCCAACAAATCAGTTAGCACTTCCATCTCCTGTTCAGGAGCGGGTTGTCTCCCTCAGCTACAGTCCCACCGAAAACCTGGCCTGTGCATGTTTCCCGGACCTGAACTGGTGTTGTTTCTATTGTTTCCAAGCCAAAAGTTCCCAAGCTTAGTAATAAAGTTCTCCTCCCCTCCTTAAGAAAGGCAGTCCCAGGGAAGCAGAAGCCAAGTGATCAACCTCTGGGCAATCACTGTGTTCCCACCCACCCTTCTCCTCCCAGATGGGAAAATCAGTCTGCCCCCACCCCAAAAGCATTGGGACATTCAGAATCCACGACCGAGATCCGGCTCCAGATCCTTGGAACTCCCAAGCAGTTCAAACAATTCAAATCCTCTTTCCCTGGGATGCGGTGGCAAGAATCCCAACCACCACCAACCCTCCAGACCTCATGTCCAGGAGCTGCCCTGCCCTCACAGGACAGGTGGCTCACAACAGGTAATCAAGCTGCTGTTTACTGAGCAGCTACACACTGTGCATCACTTCCAGTCACCGCCACACCGGGCCCTCTCACAGCACTTCTATGCGGCAGTTGCTTCTGCCTCCCTCCCTTACATTCTTTATCTCATTCTTTTCTGTTAGGTAGAACTTGACCTTTGAATCTTATCCTCCATTTTAGAATAAGACCTGCTTATCCCTAAATCCCTGACCCACCTGATCCCTAAACCCTGGACCCAAATATCCCTAAATCCCTGACCCACCTGATCCCTAAACCCTGGACCCAACTACCCCTAAATCCCTGACCCACCTGATCCCTAAACCCTAGACCCAAATATCCCTAAATCCCTGACCCACCTGATCCCTAAACCCTGGACCCACCTATCCCTAAATCCCTGACCCACCTAATCCCTAAACCCTGGACCCAACTACCCCTAAATCCCTGACCCACCTAATCCCTAAACCCTGGACCCAAATATCCCTAAATCCCTGACCCACCTAATCCCTAAATCCCTGACCCACCTGATCCCTAAACCCTGGACCCACCTATCCCTAAATCCCTGACCCACCTGATCCCTAAACCCTGGACCCACCTATCCCTAAATCCCTGACCCACCTAATCCCTAAACCCTGGACCCACCTAATCCCTAAACCCTGGACCCATCTAATCCCTAAATCCCTGACCCACCTAAAAAAGGACCCTTCCCTGACAACTCCCTAGCAACACCCTAATCTTTTCCCGAAGATGGGTCCCAAACTCCACTCGGCACCCCCCTGCAGGTTTCTCCTGAATAAACCTGTGTTCCTGTTGAGCGGCCACTGCCCTGTCTTTCTTTCCTTTCCTTCTTTCCTTTCTTTTGTGCTCCAGGGCCTCTTGCATGCCAGGCAACTGCTCTACCACTAAGCTACACTTACAGCAAGGCAGTTGCTATTAATGGCTCCATTGTACAGATGGAAAGCTGAGACACAGGGACTTATCCAAAGTCACTCTTAGCTGGAATAGAACTAGGATTTGAACTCGGTTTTGAGCTGGCCCAGTGATTCTACCCGAGGGGTGATGCTTCCCCCAGGGGATGTTTGCAGTCATTTCAGGATGGAAAAGGCAAGGGGCGGCTTCTGTTGGCATTGAGGGCAGAGACCATTCAGGGATGCTGGTCAGTATCCTGCAGGCCCCAGGCACTGAGCAACCTCGCCCCACTCAGGAACTGAGCTACCGATCCTTAATGTCGTGACTAGGAAACTTGGAAGTAGGCTTGAAACAACTTGGATATGTGAATGTAATCTGACTATAGTTTTATAAAGCCTAAACACAGATGAAGTATTTTAAGATTCGACATTCAATTTGAGATGTACTTCCTGTAATGTTTAAAGGTACACCAGATTTAGAAAACAACGTCTGAGGACAAGAAGATAAAACTTCCTGCTAGTACTCTTTACGCTGTCCCTCATCGCAGTGATAGATATTTGGACGCAGAGAAGCTCGGCCATTCATGATGGGGCAGCCTCCTGATAAACCCACTGTAAGTTGAAAATGCTGTGAGTTGGATCTGCACTGACCACGCCTGACCTGCCACACACTCTAGCTAAGCAACCCAGTATGCTGCAGACTGTCACTGGTCCCCTTCCATCCTTCCAGCCTCCACTCAGAAGCCACCTCCAGGAGAGGCATGCCCCCCACCCCGGCGCACCCTAGTGTCCTACCTTCTCTGCAGCTCCCCATTCTGTCAGTCTCTATTTCCTCCCTGGTGCATTTCAGATCTCTAAATGTCAAGTTGTTTTATTATTCATTCATTCACTTTATGTCTCCATCTACCTGTGATGGGCAGGGATAGTCTCTTCTCTTGTCATTTGTGACTACATCCCCCATACAGGACACTAGTTGACTCTCAAATATTGTTGAATGAAAAAGACTTACAGTCTTAGGATTTCTTTGATGATACTGAGAAGGGAATTCTTTTCCATTTTACATAGACATTTGGGGGACATCCTTGGGAAATGGTCTTATAGGGGAATTTTGGATCCCCTCTTTCCAGAACCTTCTAAGTAATTCTTGACTCCGCCAGGCACCTCCTGAGTTCATACCTTCATTCTCTCTTTGCTTGGTCTTTTTTTTTCCAGTCTTGGCCTATGGCCACTCCACCCTCCTTGACTTCCCCTCCACTCAGCCAACAGAGTGACCTTTCCAAACTGCAGAACCAGCCAGGCCCCACCCTGGATCAGATTCTCGGTGTCTTCTCACTGCTCTCAGGATCAAGTCTGAACTGTCCAGCTGCTCTTACGTCTTGTCTTCAGATTGCATCGCATAGCCTACCATAAAACCTAAAATCTGACCCCCAAGCCTCTGCTCAGGCCCCCCTGGCCTCTTCGTTTGCAGAACAGCTTACGTCACCCCTGTCAAAGTGCGTGACATCATGATCACACAGTGTAGGGAACCTGAAGCATGACAGATGTGCTGAAGAAAAAAATTAGTTGATGACTGATTTATTCCTGAATTGACCGTTGTGGCACCAATCACTGGGAATAATTAAGTGAACCAGGCAGGTGTGGGTGAGGTGGCCAGCAGAACTCTACACCCCTTGCTTTCTGTACCTGTTTGGTGCTTCATCTTACTCTGATGTTGGTGAGTGGTAGGGAGAACCCTCTGATGGAAATAAGCCTGTTCAATCGCAAGTCTAGGCCTTCTGGGCTAGGAGGATGGAAGGACTGGTGTGCTCAAGGTCTCCTGCTATTGGAGTTTCCCTGTCTGGGCACCATTGACACGTCAGGCTGGATGATCTGTGTGTGGGGAAGAGGGGACTGTTCTGTGCCTTCTAGGGTGGTTAGCAGCTTTCTTGCCTCTGTTAGTCAGATGCCCGAAGCCTCACCCCACCCATCCAAGGTGACAAATCAAATGTCTCCAGACCTTGAAAACAGTCCCAGACAGCAAATTCACTCCTACCTGAGAATGACTGGTTTATATCAATATCAAAAAATCTGCCCCAGCAAGAGCCACTTAGAAGAGAAACAACTCCACGTTCAGCCCAGTGGCTGAAAGCTGAGGGGCCTTGGAGCAATTCCTTGAGTTGTACTTGAGCCAGACACAAAAAGTCACAGGCTGAGCATTTTCTAGGCTGTGCGGAAGCTAGTCCACAATAAGGGGAAAGAAGAAGACAAAGAAAAGGAGAAGAAGAAGAAAGGGGGGAAATTCCACCAAAACAGCAGCAAGATCACGGGTAGAGGGGACGGAGGGAGAGGGCAGGGACAGGATCTTGAGGTGGAATGAATCTGACCTCGTTTTCCTGTGTACACACGGGAATACAGCGCAGCGAGTCTCACCGTGATGCGTATCCACAAGGCACTGAAATAATTATAGGTAAGTAGCAGGTACATCAGTAGAGGAGAAGGAAGAGAATGGGAGGGAGGAAAGGGGACTGAATTTCACCAATTATTTTCCATGCTTTTACAACTATGTCAGAATGAACCCTAATGTTATGTATGACCAAAAGAACTAATAATTTAAAAAAATTGGTGAACTTTACTGGTTATAAATTATGCCTCCTATAAAAGAGAAAAAGGGCGGACTGCGGTGTAGCTCAGCAACAGAGCATTTACCTGGGCTCTGGGTTCAATGCACAGCATTGAAGATAAAAACAAGGTTGGAGGTATCCTCTGTCCTATTGTTTCTGGGGTGTTGCTTATGTTCTCTATATCTATATATCTCCACAGGATTTGGGTTGCACAGATACATGCATTTGTCCAAACAGAGTAAATGTACTCAATGTACTCTTGAGATCTATGCATTTCGTTAAATGTAAATTTTATATCAAAAGACAAAAATTTATACACAAATACTGAACTCTGCTTGGTGAGTTATTTAAAGGGAATGGTGGTGATGAATGCAATGACCTTGAAATGCATCAAAAAATAAATGCCTGATAGAACCAGGCAGGTGGGGCACACCTGTAATCCCAGCCACTTCAGAGGTTGAGGCAGGAGGATCACAAGTTTGAGGCCCAGCCTCAGCTGCTTAGCAAGACCTTGACTCAAAATAAAATTTTTAAAAAAGGGCAAGGGATATAACTTGGTAGTTGAGCACTTGCCTAGCATGTGTGAGGATTTGGGTTCAATCCCCTGTACCATAATAAATAAAAAGTAAAAATAAAATAAATGCTTAGATAAGATAGAGGATGTATGGATGATAAAAAAAAATTCATCAAAGTGTGAATGTAGAATCCAGGTGGTGGGTTTATAAGGATTCACTGCAAATTCTTTTCAACTCTTCCCTATGTTTGAGATTTTTTTAAATAATAATATTTTTTAAAATAATATTTTTTAAAATAATTTTCCCCCTGCTGAAGGCAGGGGGAAAATTCCCTGAGCTGTATACTTAATATTTATGTGTGTTATTGTGTTTTATTTAAAAAGGGAAAATTGTAGTCTAATGTGGGGTCTGATTCACCTGAGTTCAAATCCCAGCTTGTCTCCTCACCTAGCTGTGTCCCTCCTTTCCTGAGACGTTTTGTCTCCCATCATTTTATAGTGGTAATTTATCAAGACGGGGTTATGGGTTCGAGTTCTGGAGTCAGACACAGCTTGGTTACTTCCTGGGTGTGCATCCTTGAACAGTGACATCCAGTTTTGTGCATTGTAAGTGGGAGATGACAGCAGCTGCTTTGCAACATTGCTGTGGACGCTGAAAAGAAATCTCCGTGCCCATGTGGCAAAGCCGCTGACTACCAGTGACATACCATTAAGTATGGTTATTGGCTATTGTGTGATACACCTGTAGTTGCCCTGGGGGAGACTTTGGGAGACCTCAGGAAAACGGAATGAAGATAAGGTTGAGGAAATATGTTTTTTTTTCCAATTATTTGCAGTTATCAAATAATTTTCATCCTTCCCAGATGATATAGCCTGGGAAATAGGGGTTCTAAAGCCACATCTGTTCTTCCTTATTTATTTATTTATTTATTTATTTTTGGTACCAGGGATTGAACCCAGGGGTGCATAACTAGGTCATATCCTCAGTCTTTGCTAATTTTGAGACAGGGTCTCATTAAGTTGCTTAAGGCCTTGCCAAATCGCTGAAACTGGCTTGGAATTGGCAATCCTCCTACCGCAGCCTCCTGAGCCACCAGGACTACAGGTGTGCACCACAGCATCTGGCTTGCTCTTTGCAAATTTCAAAGCAGGATTAAGATGCATGATAGAAGCCAGCAGTGATAGCTCATGCCTATAATTCCAGCTACTGAGGAGGCTGAGGCAGGAGGATCGCAATGAGGCACAAAAATTTAGGCAGTTCAGTGTAGGCAGAGCAATGTGGGTTGATAAGGAGATCACCTTTCCTGAGAACATCCCCCAATGCTAATGAGGGTCTGATAAGACAGGCCCAGATGCAGACACTCCCTGCTGCTTGGTGCCTAAGGCATGGATCAAAGAACCTAATGCATGGATCAGAGACTGGACCAGAATTCCCAGCGCCTGTACAGGGGCAAGGAAGCAGTGACAAATCCAGGAGAGGTTGTCATTTAAAAGGGGCAAACCTCACTGCCTCATCAGCTCTGTCCCCTTCCCCCACTCTGGGGGAAGTCTGCTCTTTTCCCTGTGTTTTACTTCCTGTGCTTTCTATAATAAAACTTGTCTACTACGCTTGCCTCGGTGTCCCCTGGTTTCGTTCTTCGACTCCGAGAGGACACGAACCCAACATCCGCATTACTGGCATCAACAAGTTTGAAGCCAGCCTGGGCAATTGAACAAGACCTTGTCTCAAAAAATATAAAGGTCTGGGGATAGACTGTCCCTGGGTTCAATTCCCAGTGCCACTAAATAAAATAAAATGTAAAAGATGACTATAAATCTTGCCATGGAAACTCCAGTTCTTAGCTCAATACCCTCTTATACATAGTAAACCCTCTAAATCATATTTACTGAATTATGTGAAGGACAGAGGCAAAGATGACTGAGGTTTCAAGTGTGGGTGCTTAAATTTGTGCCTCCACAAGAGATCTTGTAGTCATAACCCCCAATGCCTCTGAGGATGTGACCTTATTCAGATATTAGAAATGAAGTTGCTTGGGTGGGTTGTAATGCAATGCAACGGTAAAAAGGGTAAATTTAGACACACATACCAACATATACAGGAACAACACTATGTGGCAAGGAAGGCAGAGGTTGGGGTCACACCTGCACAAGCCAACCCCAGCCTCCCTTGTGGTCTACTGACACTGGAACCAAGAGAGGACATTTCTGTGGCTGAAGTCACCTGGTTACAGCTTCCCTGGGAAAGGGATACACCCGGTAAATAGCAACAGAGTCCTTAGCGGGCTGGGAGGGAAGAGGGCAATGACTGAGTTCAAACGGTCAAAGATTTTTTGTCATGTGTCCGGTATGAGGATGTGACAGGGTAAGAGTCCCTCAGGCTGCTTGGAGTGAACCAGCAGAGGAAGGCAATACATTAAAAATAGCATGCAAGTCTCTTATGTGAGAGCAGGGCAGGTGGCACTCACAGCGGGTGTGGGGGGTTAATCTCATCTCCAGTTTGGTGAACCCTGGGGACTGAGACCTAAAACGTGAGTCATATCATTTAGACCGAGGGAGGACAGGAAGGCATTTAGGTACATGGAACATGTGCCAAGGCCCAAAGGCTAAAGCTAGCTGGGGCAGAAGGAGTGTGCAAGGAGAGAGAGCCCCAGAAATCATCTGGGGAGAAGGTGACAGGTCTGGAAGGTGGTGGAGCCCAGGTGGGTGACAGAATAACAGCCCTGCAAAGACGCACCCACGCGGATCCCGGGAGCCCGCGGATGCTCTGCCTTTCTCACGAAAGCAGATGGCATTATGTGGAGGATGGGGAGATGAGGACATTCTGGGCTTTCTGGGGGACCCAAAGACCTCACAAGGGTACTTACGAGGGAGGCAGAAGGGTCAGCGTCTGAGAAGGAGATGTGATGAAGGAAGCAGAGGTCAGAAAGTCACAGAGGAATCCAAAGATGCCTGGCTGCTGGCTTTGAAGATGGATGAAAGAGTCACAAGCCAAGGAACAGGGACACCTTTCAGACGCTGAAAACAGCAAAACAGGGGTTCTCCCTAGGGCCTCCAGAAAGTATCAGCCCTGCAGATACCTCGAGTTTAGCCCGGGGGTGGGGGTATCTTTGGACCTCTGATCTCCAGAACTGTCAAGCACAAGTGCATGGTGACTTGTGGCAGCAGCCACAGGACACTCATACACACACCAGGGGACCATCGGGAGTGACAGCACAGGGCAGGAGGGAGGAGTGACGTAACTCCCCAGACACAAGTGGGTGGGCAGCTCCTAGGACCTAAGTGCTCAGGAGCCAAGGACCTACACACCTTGCAACAAAGGTCATACCCTTTGACCGTCACCTGCCCATGTCACCACCTCTCCCTAGCCCCTGTCAGTCTCCCTTTCTATCTTTGCTTCTATGATTATTTTAGATTTCACACGTAAGTATAATCACACTGCATTTTTCTTTCTATACCTGAGTTATGCCACTTAGTACAAAATCCTCAAGGTTCATCCATTTATTTTGTCACAAATGATAGGATTTCTTTTTCTTTCTTTCTTTTTTTTTTTTAGGCTGAGTGATATTCAGTGTGTGCGTGTGCCATAGTTGATTCTATATCTAGATTATCGTGAATAGAGCTGCAGTGTGGGGATATAGATCTCTTTAAGATCCTGGTTTCTTTTCCTTTGGAAAAATACCCAGACATGAGATGGCTGGGCCCTATGTAGAGTGGTCTCAGGGATGTCACAGTGGCATATTTCAACTACATGAAGATGCTCAGGTTTAACTAGAAAGCCCTTTGAGGTGGGGTCCAGACTCCCAGGTCTTCCTGGACGAGGTGGATAACTCCAGGAGGGGAAGCAATTGAAGGACTGGGTGGGATGACCCCTGTGGAAACCGAGGCAAACCTGTCTCAACCACAGATCACTCCCTTCTGGGAATGAGGTGCAGACTTGCTAGTCATCCCAATTTTTCAATTGCCATCAGTTGCATAATTGCAATTTCAAATTTCATAAATGTAATTTTTATCTGAAACCTCTTGATTCTTAAATGTTTGTAAGCTACTCCTTTATCAACATCCCATGGGCCAAATAAAATAGGTCTACGCCAAGTTCCAATTTGCAAGGTAAAAACCATGTGAGTAGTTCAACTGTGTGACCAAAAGATGGGTTTATTAGATGTGCACGAGCTAGAGAAGGAAACTGGTGGAATCACTTTAACCAAGAGCTCATAGTTAACATCAATTGCAATATAATGTGATACAAGGGCTCTTTTTACTTCTGTGATTTTCATTTCCAAAATCATAAAACCCTGATTGAGATAAAATTACATTGAAGAGCTTTCTGCAAAATAACTGATCAATGCTCTTTCAAAGTATCAAAGTCATGAAAAACAATGAAAGACTGGAGATAATAATGAAAAACTGGAAAAACAATGAAAGACTGATCTTAGATTGGAGGAGACAAGGAGATACAACACTTAAATGCAATGTGGAGGGGCTGCAGAGGTGGCTCAGCGGTAGAGCACTCGTCTGACATGCATGATTTGATCCCAGCACTACCTACACAACTAAATGGTGGGAAAAAAACAAGATGAAAAATAAAATTAACTCTCTCTTTCTCGTTCCATCTCTCTCTCTCTAAAAAGAAAAAATGAAATATGGAATTCTGATTGGATCCTCTACCCAGAAAAAAAAGGACATTTGGCAATGGCTAATAAAATTCAGTTGAAGTCTGTTTTTGAGTTAGTACTGTAATATTTTATCCATAAGAATTTTATTTTGACTTTTGAAAAGTATACCATGAATGATGTTAATGTTAAAGGAAGGGGATATGCCAGGGCTAAACAAATGATAGCACATAGGCCAAATCTGGCCCACTGCTTATTTTTATAAATAAAGTTTTATTGTCCATGGTCATTTCTGTTTTGTTGTTTATTTGTTTATGGCTGCTTTCTTGCTACAGTGGCAGAGTTGAGTACAGGCACAGATATCATATGGTTCTCAAAGCCTAAAATACTTAGAGTAATCCCTCAGTATCCATAGGGAATTGTATCCAGGAAACCCTGCAGATACCAAAATCTACTTGTATAAGGTGGCATAGTACTTGCATGGTACCTGTGCCCACCCTCCCACAGACTTTAAGTCATCTTTGCATTATTTGTAATACCTAACAATGTAAATGCATGTAAGAAGTTCTAATAATATTGTTTAGGGAATAATGACAAGAAAAAGAATCTGTGGATGTTCAGAACATAAGATGTTCATTTTCTGAATATTTTTGATCTGTGGTTGATTAAACCCATGGATGCAGAGCCCATGGACTTGGAGGGCTGATTGTACTCCCTGGCCCTATACATAAACAAGTTTGCCATTCCTGTCATGGAAACTCTCAGTCCTATTGTTGCAACTTTTTGGTAAATCTAAAATGATTTTCAAAGTTGAAAAGTTTTTAAAGATGCATGAATAAAGCAGAGCATCTGTATGCTCCTAAGCCAAGTTGAGGATGAGCAGCACTCTGAATCACGAAGCACAGTCTCCAGATATTAGGTGCGAAGAGGCCAAAGAATCAATGGCATTGAAGCTGTGTGACCTAGAAATGATATCTTCATTCTCTGTGTCTGATCCCTTATTTTAAAAAAATGGAGTTGATCGTAGCATTTCTACTGCAAGGATGGGATGATACCTATGAAATATTTTGTACAGAGCCTGGTATGGGGGAAATGCATGATGAATTTTAGCAACTGATATTTTGAGTTCTAACAGACAACATGAGTTGACCAGAATCACAAGTCTGAGCGTGGGTAGGGGTACAGTCTAGATCTGCCCTCCAGGCTGTCTCTGTGAAGTAATTTATACTTTCTGGAGTCTTGCCCAACCTACAAAGCCCTGCCGTAATGTTCCTGGTGTGGAGTCCTTCTGTCTCCAGCGATGGGACTCAAAACTCTCATAATTAATCCTAATTTCCTTCTTTTGGCCCAGATTCTGACCTCAGGATAGACTTGATCCTTCTTCCTCTTCCAATTCAAGATTCATTTTTTCCTCTGCTGAAGGCAGATTGGCAAAATAATGTATCTAAGCACCCATCGAGTTCATTGCATTCAGATGAACACTCAGGTATCTCATTGCTGGAATCAGAGAGGCTGTGACAGGCAGCTTTCAAAGAGGAACTCCCTGGGGTGCAACTCAGCGATGCAGTGCTTGCCCTGTTTGTGCAAGGCCCTCCCTGGTTCCATCCCCAGCATTAAAGACAAAGAAAAACAAATTACTCCCACTGCAGTAGAGAAGACTTTGCATGTTTCCAACAAAAAACAATGGCAAATCTTTGAGGAAGTTAGTATGCCAATGACCCTGGTCTGATCGTTGGACATATGGGTAATGGAATGTCACACTCTACCCCATAAATATGTACGATTATTATGTATCAAGTAAATATTTTAAATATTTTAATTGACAAAAGTAATAAAGGTGGTTTCTTGGGATGTTAAATTATAAAAAACATCTACTTTTTTGGCAATTTTGAAATACATGATATATTAATAATCTTAGTGTAGTTTTCAGGCTTTGCAATAGATCACTAAAACTTATTCCTCCTGTCTAAAACTTGCATGCTTCTGTCTCCCCATCCCTCCCTCCCCACAATCAGCATCTAGTATTCTATCAGCCTCTGAGTTTGATTTTAGATTCCACGTTTCAGTGAGCTCATCCAGACTTTGAGCACGGCTCTCCTTCACCGTGCTCCAGCCAGGCTGACCTTCTTAAAGTTCCTCCAAGCAGGCCACAGGCATCTCCCCAAACCTTCTGCATGGCCTGCCCTTCCCCTCAGGAGCCCTCATCTTATTTCAGTCTTGGCTCAAACGTCACCTCACAGACGTCTTCCCTGACTGCCTTGTCTGAAGTGTCCCCAGTCCCTTGTTCACCCAGCTCTTGTTACCTTCCATCACCTTTATCTTGATTTTCTGCCTCTGAGAAGGAAGTGTATCTGATTACATTCTTCGCTAGGCATCTTTGTGCTCAGCAAAAGCATGACCACATAGCAGGGGCCCCATAAATATTTGTCAAGCCAGTGAGTGAATGAGAGAGGGAAGTGGGTGACAACAGGCAGGTCTGCTTCATCTTTTGAACTAGACAACAAAGGAGAGGGCGGCAATCGGCGCCAGGCACTCCACTAAGTGCTCGTACCAGCACCCAGCCCAGCTCTCACCTAATGATCAGGCAGGGGTCACCGGCTTGTCCGGCAGTGCTAGCATTCCCAACTGCCAGTGGGGCTTGCTCCTGCTGCCCAGTTGCGCTGACCGCAGTCACGCCCTACTGGCCTTCATGGCCTTCTGAACACACCTGAGGTGCGAGCCAGCTCACAGAACACCCTGGCTGGCTGTTAATCCCCGTGTCCACAGAGCACCTGGGAAGCTCCCTAACGTAATGTTCTTGCGGAACTTGACAGGAAAGCCAGGCCGATGTGTACTAATTCTCCCAAATCCACAAGGAGACATTCAGTTCCAGGAGGCAGAGCCTCAGAGGGTTCCCAACAAATGGCTTAAAAGAATCCTCCTCCTCCTCCCAGTGTTTTCCACGAGCCAGACACTGTTGGGTGTTTGACTATGTGTGATCTTGTTATACGACCTTAGATCCACATCTTACAGCTGAAGCTGCTGAGGTTCAATAAGTTAAACCTCGGAAGAAAAGCTGGGATTCCAACCTAGGACATCTGAAGCCAGAGACCAACAAGGGTAAGCTCTGGCTTCCTAGTCCTCACCCACCTGGACCTGTGCTTCCAGGAACTGGCAGGGAACTTGTGCCCTCTCTGTGGCAGACCCTGGACATTCGCTAGAACAGCCCTTCTGGAGGAGGTATAAAGCAAGCCGCACGCAGGATTTAAGGTTTTCTAGCAACCATACACCAATAGGTGAAGAGAAACAGATGGAACCAGTGTCTGCAACGCATTCCAGGGCTTGGCAAGCTTTTCTGGTAAAGGGCCCGAACAAGCATCAGAAGCCCCGGGGCCTCTGGGGCTTCTCTCTTCCGTTTTTCGGTGCTGTGGTTGATTTCCCCAGTCATGTAAAAACTGTTCTTAGTTTGAGGTTTGTGCAAAACAGGACCACGGGGACTTTGATAAGAGCCAGAAAGACTCAAGAAACAAAGAGTGATGAATTCTTCTGAAGGAGAAATTGCACAGGTAGCAGAAGGGGAAGAAAGGAGGAAGGGAATGAAGAGGGCAGAGTGAAGGAGGTGGAGAGGAAAAAGAGGAAGAAAGAAAGAGGCAGCTTAGCGGAAGGGGAGGAGAGCCCTAGCATCTTTGCATACCCTCTGTTGGTGACCCCGTCAGGGCAACTTAAATTTCAGTGACCAGCAGAGAATCGCAGATGTGACTCCCTTCTTCCTGCTCAGCTTCCGTGCCTGAAGGCTCCGTACTTCCCTCCTCTGCATCACTATATTTGATTATGGAGGCTTGTTTGAAATCTGCCTTTCTTGTGTGAGCCTCAATGCTGTGATTCCAGGACCAACGCATCAATTAACCCAATAAATAGAGAAAGGTGCTAAGCGAGCGAATGTCAAGTGTTTTCGCCACAGAAATGGTAACCGCAGGAGACAAGGAATACACTAAACAGTTGGATCCAGCCATTCACAATGTGGGTGTTCAGTCGTGAGCCAGGATGGAGGCTTCCGCCAACGATGGACCAACGACATACCAACAGAGGTCCCGTGGACTGTAACGGAGCCTAAATATCCCCACTGCTTATGCAAACATTCTCCATCTACTTGCAGGGAGGCTGGTGTGAGCAAGCCTGCTGTGCTACCAGCCGTATAAAAGCACAACACGGGCATCACACAAGTTCACAATACTTGAGCAACTGCGGCTGGTTTATCTGTCTGCTACTTACATTGTAGTCGCTGTCTTTGAGCACATCAAAAAGAGCTTAGTGTAAAACATGTTGCCGTGTTACTCCAGAGGCAGCCTTGTACGCCTGGTGTGTATGGCACATCAGTGACTGGCAGATCCCAGCTAGGTCTAAGAGTATCCTGAGACGCTCCCACGACGCTCCCACAATGACATCACTGTCGCTAAGAAGCACATGACTGTTTTCCAAACACCACTCTGTACAGTCAACGCATATGATTTCATCAATTTAAAAATAGAAATAAAACAAAATTTAAGCATACACACTAGATACAATACAGAAGGTCTATGGTCTACATGATATCTAATAGTGAAATTAAAATGGCCAGGACTTACCATGTCTGGTCCTGATGCGGGAATGTGGCCAGCTCCTCAGCCCTGAGTGTAGAGAGTGAGGCTGGGCATGAAGAATGGGATACACGTAGGATCTGGGGCCTCCTGGGTCCCCTCCTTGGTTTCTGGCACTTGGTCCCCAGGTACTCACAGGACCTTCTGGCCTCCAAGGTGGCCTTGAGGGGACTGGACTGGATGCTGCCCTTCTGATGAGTTTCCTCTTCTTCAGCTGCCTCTTGGCATCCACATAAGAATCACTCATGTTCCCCACTTGGGACACAGAGCCTTTCCCTGGTGGCCTCCCAGGGAAGATGGGCACTTCAGGACTGATCCTCTCTGCAGAAAGCTGAGATGTGGGCACATGATGCTCACCCAGAACTCCTATGGCTGTACCCAGCCTCAGTAGGGCTCTGGCGTCCAGGTGAGTAATTCCTCCTGGGGAGGAGAAAGGAAGGAGAATCAGCGATGCCTCTTCACCAATTCAGAAAAATCTGAACCACAACTGTACTTCAGAGGAGGCAATCCTCCATAAGCAGTCCCCAAATAACACACAAACATACTTACAAATTACCCTTGAAAACAAGGAGACACTGGAGTCCCAACGAGTCCAATTCTGGAAGCTGAAAGAATGTAAATTGAAAACAGTAGCTCTACCATTTAAGTTACCAGCACAAGACAGTCATGGCCATGTTTTCTCTCAATCTTTATGATGACTCTTGTCAGTACTAGAAATAGTTGTAGCAATGCCTATTGAAATTTAATCCACATAAAAGTCACTTGTTGAAATGCAGACTTTGATACAGTAGGCCCTGCTAAGATCCTTTATGTCTAACAAGCACCTAGGTAAAATGCTGTTCCACAGATCTTGCAGACATTCAAAGCATGTACTTTTCCAAAGTGTGTGGAAAAGATTGGAATTTCTGACTGCAGGAATGACAAGATGGATGGGTCAATGGATGGGTGTTTTAGTGGATAAATGGATGGGCAGGTGGATGGACAGAGGAGTAATGGATGCACAAATGGATGAAAGGATAAGTGGATGGATGGATGGGCACCTGACTGAATGAGTAGATGGATGGATAAGTGGATGGATGGATTGATGGGTGGATGGATGGATTGATGGATGGATGGATGGGTGAATGCATGGATGGATGGATGGATAGACAAACAGATGATACACGGATGGATGGAAAGTCAAATGGGGACTTGGAGGGAGAGAAAGATGAAAAGATAGATAGATGAATACTTTTAGGTACTTAAAAATTAACATCCATATTGAATCCATTATCTTCCTCTCTCCCAATTTGCTCTCTCACCTCTATCTCCAGTCCTACAAAGTCAGTGCCACTCATTCTAAATAGACTGCAGGTGAATGGGAAATTTTGACTCTGAACTCCCTCGAACCCAAAACTATCATTAACTCTCCTGAAACAACTACAAAATCTTTTGTTTACTTGTATCCACTCTTGCCCTCTACATTGCATCCTTCTCACGGTGTAAGGTGTTCTCTAATTTTCCGCCTACAGCATAAAGCTCACAGCCGTTGCTGCAGCCACCCAGGTCCATCCTGCATGGTCCACCTGTGACTCCTTTGTTTGTTTGTTTGTTTTTTTTAACACTACTTATCTTCTGACTCTCAAGTCACCTGCATTTTTCCTGACAATTGTTCTTCCAAAAAGTGGTTCTCTTGTACATCCCAGGGCCTTTGCTCAGGCTGTTCTTTCTGCCCAGGAGCCTTTCATCCACCTCTGTACCCAAATAACTTCTTCTCCCTTGTAACTAATAATCATATATTACACGTTTATTTAGTGTCTATCTTCCTAGTGGGATGTGACCTTCATGAGGACAAGGACTACTCATTTTGCTCATAGTTTGTCCCAGAGCCCAAGACTAGCAAAGGGTGGGCAGGTGGCAATACCTGTTGAACCAAAAAGATGCCTGGTATCTTGAATTCAATTATGCTTCTTGCACAAGAGACCCAACATTTTGCTGGTGCTGAGTTCTGAAATCTCTCAGACAGGAGAGATTTTAATAGGGCCAAACTGAGTAATGGGTGATGCCCAGTGAATGATGTGCATGGAACTGTCTAGACCACAAATGCAAAGTCAGTTCGCAATCAGGTATGAACACAACCCAGAGGCAAGTAGGGATTGAGATTTCAACAGATGACTTGGTGAAGCTGGGTTCCTCAACTTTGCATTTCATTTATTTACTTAAAATTGACAGATAATGTGATTCCTCTGACAGGGGCCTCATATCCAGTATCTACAAAATGCTCAAAAATCTCAACTACAAAAACACAAACAACCCAATCAGTAAATGGGCCAAAGAGCTAAATAGAAACTTCTCAACAGAGGACATTGATCAAGGCAATGAATACATTAGAAAGTGCTCTAAATCTCTAGTAATCAGAAAAATACACATGAAAACTACATTAAGATATCACATTATGCCAGTCAGAATGGCAAAAATGAAGAAAATAAACAATAATAGATGCTGGAGGAGTTGTGGAGAGATAGGAACACTAGCACACTGTTAGTGGAGCTACAGACTGGTACAGTCCCTCTGGAAAGCAGAGTGGAGAATCCTCAAAAAACTAGGGATGAATCCACCATATGATTCTGCTATTCCTCTCCTGGGTATTTTTCCAGGGGATTTAAAATCAGCACATTATAGTGACACAGCAATATCTATGTTCATAGCAGCTCAATTTACAATAGCTAAATTATGGAAACAACACATCTGTCCCTACTCGATGAATGGATCCAAAAACTGTGGTACATATATACCATGGAGTTTTACTCAGCAATTAGAAACAATGATATTGCAGCCTTTGAAGTTAAATGGATGGCTATGGAAGAAATTATGCTGAGTGAAATAAACATAGCCCAGAGAACCAAGAGTCGAATATCTCCACTCATCTGTGGAGGCTGGATCTAGACCCTGGCCATTGAGAAAGGAGGTCTATTATCATGTTTTAAATCCAGATAAGGTGTAATGTCATGCAACCTTATGAGGTTTCCTCAAATAATTAAAAATAGAACTACCATAAGATCCATCAACCTCACAAGTAGGAATATGTCCAAAAGAAATGAAATTAGTGTGTTGAAAAGCTATCTGCTCCACATGTTTACTGTAGCGTTGTTCACATTAGCCAAGACATAGAAACAATCTAAGACTCCATCAACAGACAAGCAAAGAAAACGGGGTCTATGTTATTACAATAGAAGACTACTCAGCATTAGCAAAGGGTCAAATCAAACCTGGAGGACATCACGTTAAGTAAAAAAGTCAGACACAGAGACAAATACCACATGATCTCTCTTACATGTGGAAACTAAAAGAATCACTGTTAATGCAAATGAATTCAATGTGTCTACTTCAAAGCATTATGTGGTGTACAATAAATGCATACAATCTTATCTGTCAATTTTTTATTCAGAAATGTATTTACTGAGCAATCAAACAAGCTTCTAATGAAATAATATTATATATAAAATTCTGAAAATTAGATTTACCTCCAAGAGCCCCCCAATTACCCACCCTTATCCCTACCCTGCCCCCGTCCTTCCCAATACATCTCTACAAATGCATCAATAGAAAGAATGTGGCACTTTCCTTAGCCGAAGGGAGTGTCTGCATCTAGACCCACCTTGCCAGACCCCACTTCCTATCACTGGGGATGTCAAATTGATCTTAAAAGAACCGGTTTTCCTTTGATTGACTTATGCATTCTAACTACTCTGAGTGCTTAACTTTACTAGTCTCACTAACACCTAGGTATTCAGGAAGATACCTGGCTATGTATACTCCACTTCCATTAATGCCTCTCCCAGAAGTGTATAGAATCCAAGAGCCCCTAATCCATAAAAATGGATGAACCATAAACTGATAAGGTTTAGGACACACTACCCCAAATATGGTGACTTGGTATTTGAAAATACAGCAGAAGAAGGAATGACATAGTTAAATTCCCCTTGCCTTTCTCCCGCAGCGCAGGTCACAAGAATCTCTCAGTTGTTTAGCTCACAGTTCTGGAGGTTCAAGGGCATGGCACCAGCACTGGATTGGCTCTGGTGAGGACTTCATGACACATGGTGTCACATGGTGGGACTATGTGCATGGTAGGGAGAGAGATCACACGGCTGAACAGGAAGAAGAGAGGCACTCCGGCTCAGGTTCCCTCTTTTAACTCACTCTCTTCAGGACTAACTCAGCATCCCACAAGTACCTTATTCCCCCCCAAGGACAGGGGCCACAGTTACCTAAGGATCTCCCATTAGGTCCCACCTCTTAAAGCTCCCACTGCCTCTTAACATTGCCACACTGGGGACCAAGTGTCCAACACACAATCCCTTGAGAAACAAACCACACCCAAATAATAGCATCCTACATCCTGCAGAAAAGGTCGTTTTTATCTCTGAGGACACAGGCGCAAAGGGAAGAATCTCAACACATTGGCCTTACTAATTTCCACCTGGTTTGTTAACATTAGATCAGACTTCTGAGCTTTCATGCTTCTTTATGACTTTCTGCTTCTTCATCCAATCTGGCATGAAATTACACAGCTCACATATTTCTTTGGGTTTTCATTTTTGAAGGCTCTTGCATCACCTAAAACTGGAATCAAATAAATTTGTACGCTTTTCTTGTGTTAATCTGCCTTTTGTTATAGAGGCTTCAGCCAGGGACCTAGCAGTGGGTGGGAAAAGTTCTTTCTTTTCTCCTGCAACTTCTTCCAGGCATTTGTTCATTAATAATAGTCTATTTAAAATTATTTCCTTATGTTCATTTTTATTTATTTACTTTTTTATTCGCTTGACATGTCCTTGCACTTTGGAGGGAATCGTTACATATTCATGCATACACAGATATTGACAGAGTGAAATAGTAAGTTAAGGCCAATCACAGTCCAGGATATACCCCCTATGTACCCTTCCTCACCCAAAGTAAAAGAGAAAGTATAAAGTTAGACATGAGAAACTGAAAGTTAATGAACAAATCAGGAAAGAAAGAAAAAAGCCTACAAAAATGTTGATGGCTACATTTTATACCATAAGGTTCTCTATGCTAAGTCAAGGTTGCTCAGAAGCATGGCTCTGAGCCAGTGTTGAGGGAGGAAATATAATCAGCTTATATAATCCATTGTCCTAAGGGATACCCCAGTTTGGAGCCAATATTTCCCCTTTTTCTTCTTCTCTCCTCTACCTGACCCCCCAATAATTTAATCAGAATATAATTTTAGGCCTATCCAAACCCCAAAGTTTGAACCCTTGGAGATTTTTCTGAAAAAATTTCAACAACAACACCAAAAAAAATTTGAATCCTTAGATGCCAGCAAGTTTGAAAGCCCTGCGAGCATAGTTCTTACTACATAGCATGCGGTAGGTGAAGGGAATCCCTGTTCTTTAATTATAACAACTTTCATAACTGACCATTGAAGTGACTGTTACCCAGAGACACCTCTCAGGGAGGGAAACTGAGGCTTAGGGATAAGAGATACCAGCATCGCACAGCTAGCTGGTATTAGGATGCTGTTGGCTATCATGGGCTTAACTCACGATGGTCAAACTTTAGGATGATGCTATATCCATTCGGCAGGAACCACACTTCGAATTTTGACATTTTCCTGGGATAGTGATGTGTGGTATGCTATTCTCTCAAGATTCTGGGCTGTGGCAGGGAATCGCAGCTCCCAGACAGTCACAGGATTGTGAGGTCAACAGTGCTCTAGGGCACCACATTGCTAAGCTCTGCCTTTGGAGAGGTTATGTGCATGGAGCACATTTTCAACTTTCGATGGTTGTAACCCCACTGTAAGTCAAGGAAGTATTACAATTCCCAGGAAAAATGGTCATGGATCAGCCTTGGCATATCCAGAGAAACAGGGTAGACTCTGGACCATTGAGTACGTGGACGTGTAGAGAGAAGATACAAGTCAGCAAGAATTATTTCCTCTAACCGGAGGAATGGGGGTTTTCAGACCTGTGAGGTGCAGGCTCAGCACCTGGCCGTGGGGTGGGAGGAGGGGCTGAGGCTGCAGGTGTGGGAGCCCTGAAGGACAGGCTCTAAGACAAAGCATTTGCAGGAGCCTCTTCCTGGTCCCCTTCAGACTTGGGGTTGAGTCTCAGATCTTTTCACACACACACACACACACACACACACACACCTGGGAGAGAAACTGTGAAGCCTACTTGACAGAAAAGCTTTTCAAAAATTAAACACTGAAAACTACAGTTCCAGGAAGGTGGCACCAGCTCCAGGCCCTTGAGAAAACCGCAGGGATGTGGCAGATAATGGCACTTAAAGGTTAAGATCTCAGGAACTTAGCTGAGAAATGGGGAAGCTCTGTGGGTGGGCATTGTCCCCAGAGCAGCTGAGACCAGGAAGCTTTGTATTGCCCAAGCTCTGTCCTGTTCCTGGGACATTGAAATCCATCTGGTAACCTTTGGAGTTCTTTGGTGTTCTCTCTGTCCAAACAGCGTGAGTCAGCCTGTCTTCCTCGTAGCAACTGTTGCTAGACAGGCTGCAGACAAAATCAAAGCAGTAGGATTTGGGCTGACACCCTGCCCTCTTTCCTAAATTCTGCAGTTTTTATTAGGTTCAAAGTCCCTACTTTCTTATCTATAAAGTGTGGAAATGACAGGTGGAACCATATTAAGTTGGGATTTTTGTGTGAAACTCAAAGTTTCAGTTCCATGCAATTCCCTGTATGTATGCAATTGTCCTTCAGCACCCACAGGGGATGCTGGTTCCAGGAACCCTTGCAGACATCCCAACCCACAGTTGCTTGAGTCCCTTATGTCAAATGCCACGCTATTGCACACAACCTGCACACATCCTCCCCTGTGCCTTAAAAGCCTCTCTAGGTTACTTATCACTCACGGAGCCTAGATACGATATACACGCCATGTGAAGAATCACCATACTTGCTTGCCTGAGATGCGCGAGGACCCAGGTTCAAACCCCAGCACCACTTACACAACTAAGTGTTAGAGCAACTAAAGCCATGTGAAAAACTAAATAAAGTTGTTTAAAAAAAATTAAAAAAAAAACAATCACCATACTGAGTTGTTTAGGGAATAACTATGAGAAACAAGTCTGGACGTGTTCAGCACAGTTTTAAAATATACTGTCCTGCGGTTGATTTAAATCTGCAGATGTAGAACCACAAATGTGGGTGGTGAGCCATATTTATCATCTGGGATGCTGATGGGGTGGAGAGAGAATTCACACAAGGAGCTCAGGACAGTGCGTAATCAGAGCTCATCTCTGCATGCCATTATTTTATTAATTATCAATATCACTTCCAGATGACGATTAGAGTTCCCTTTGTTCAGGAGAGAACAGCTGATGAGGTCCCAGGCTCACCCTCATGCATGTGGGAGGAGCAGGGAAAGAGGATGGTTTTACTGATTCATTTCAAATGGAAAGAAATACATTATCTAACAAGAAATGTAGAAAGTCATGTCCCCAATGTAGGTGAAAAAATAATTCAAAGTGATTTCTATAGCTTGATCACAAATATGCACTTTTTGGTCAGAAAAATGAAAAATAAAACAAAAAATACTGAAAGATCTAAGTATTTCCACCCCCCCCCCAAAGATTGCAGAATGTAACAGCATCCCGCTGCCCTTGGTGGGTATGACCAGGATTTTCTCTCTCTATTCTCTTAGATTTCTTTTGTTTTTTTTCTTTTTAATTGATAAGCAGTCATTGTATCTATTTATGGGGAATAAGTTTTAGTCGTCTCTGGTGCAACCTGAGATAGTTAATAGTAATATGCTGGATATTTTAAAACTGCTGAAAAAGTAGATTTTCACAAATATTTAAATTTGTTTTAATTGACCCTAATAATTGTACACATTTATAGGGTGCAGTGCAGTGTTTCAAAACATGTGTACAGTGTGTAACAATCAGGTCAGGGTTGTTGGTACAGCCATTACCTGAAGTTTCATTATTATTATTGTGTGTGTGTGTGTGTGTGTTGAAAACATTCAAAATCCGTTGAAAGGGGAAACTTCTAGAGGATGGGGGCTCCAGTCCTCACCCAGCACCTAGTAGCTTTTGGTGTTCAGCACCCATGTGCTGAGTGAATAAGGGAAGAGATACTTTCCATATCATGCATTTCAACTGAGACTTTTATTCTGTGGATGAAGACAATATTGTCAAAATGAGCCTTGCTGCTGAGCTGAGGATTTTTTTCTTCCTTTAAGCTATGACACTGACCTTTAAGTGGAGTGGAAAAGCCCCTCTTCTGTGAACCGTGATCTCCTTACCTGTGTGACCTCAGTGAAATAGCAATGTCCTAAAATCGTTGGACAGTGGTGAGTTGGCTAATATCTATGGTTTTTATTTTTTTATTCTTTTTTCCCCCTCTTGGGTTCCCCATGGTTCCATGTTTCCCCCTATTAAACCTCCGTGTTAATTGGACTTCTCATGGAAGTCGAAGGTTCCCCTCTGATTAGATTTCCCCATACTCTCTCCCTCCAGTCTCCTTGATGTCCTTCCTATTCCCTCCCCCATCTCTGTCCCCTCCCTACGTCCCCCAGCATCCTATCCTTCATTTTTGCCACTCTTACTGGAGTGAGGTGGAATCTCAGTGAAGTTTTGATTTGCATTTATCTTATTGCTAGTGATGTAGAGCATTTTCTCATACGTTTATGAGCTTTTGGACTTCCTCCATTGAGAAGTTTCTTTTCAGATGCGTAGCCAGTCCTACAGTGGTGCTGTCCAATGTGGGGGCCACCAACCCCACGTGGCCACTGAGCACTGGAGATGGGGCTATTGCAACTGAAAAGACTGAATTCTAATTTAACTCAATTTTAATCCATTTAAAATTTTAAAATGATACTCAGTTCCATTATCAGAAAACTTCTAAGTTCATTTGGGACAACTTGAATATGCAAAACTACTCTTTCAATGTAAGATTTGGTAAAAATGCAGTTAATTCAAGATGAAACATATCATTAAGTATGAAATACACACCTCATTTTGAATACTTAATATGCAAAAAATAATGTATGTAAAATGTTTCATTAATAACTTTTAATTATTGATGACAAGTTGAATGACAATTTTTTTGACAAGTTGGTTTACATAAAATCATTACAGTAAATTTCATCTGTTTATTTATTTATTTGTGGTAGTGAGGATTGAACCTAGATGCACTCTACCACTGAACTACATCCCCACCCCTTTTATTTATTTATTTTTAAAAAATTTGAGCCAAGTTCTTGCTAATTTGCCTAGACTGGCCTCAAGCCTGTGATCTTCTTGACTCAGTTGCCGAAGTAGCCAAGGCTACAGGTGTGTATCATCCTGCCTAACTTTCCCCAGTTTCTTTTAAATCTTTCCTTAAATTGTAGCTATTAGAAAAATTAAAATTATACATGTGGCTCACGTTATATTTCCACTGAATAGTGTTATACTAAATTTTTCTTCATTTTACAGAGAACATTGAGGCACAGAGAGGATAGGTAACTTCACAGTATATATAACACAGCATTCAGAACATATGGCTCCAAAGCCAGTTCACTTGGCCACTTGGCTGCACTCCTGAGTCATGGCCCCTATCAGTGAGGGGGTGCTTGAGGGTCAGACACAAACACACCCCAGAAGGAAACCTTGCACCTGAGCGGTCTGCACGGAGTTAGGGTCAGCAGCATGTTAGGACTTGCCTGTCTGTCTGCTCCAGATTCCATTCCCATCCAGGGTGGATTTCTATCTTTCTCCTGTGCAGCCTCATCACACAAGCAAGAGGGAAGTATTTGCAAGATCAAGAGAAAGAAAATAAAAAAAGTAAGGTGTGGAACAAAATATAATTGTGTTCTGGATGGTTGGGTTTCAAGTAAACGAAACTCAGGTACAGGTTTAGGGACAAAACCAAAGCCACCGCCCGGCTTCTGGAACACCTGTCCGTCGCAGAAGGGCTCTCAGCTGGTCAGGGTGAAAGGGATTCAAGCCTGGCCATTTCTGGGGCCCATACTCCTCTGTCACCGAGGCTGGGGCCAGCCTCATAGGAAGCAGATAGATAGAAGAGCCACAGTCCTCTGTCACTGAAGATGACTGACCCCGCCCAGGCTGCTCCCACTCAGATCTACCCACTCCACACTGACACAATCCCCAGAGGCAGCCCCTCCCAGGCTCCCACTGAGGCCCCCACTGAGCTTCCTCAGGGTACACCCAAGCATACCACAACGTAATCTGCATGCACACCACAGGCCCACCCATGCCCACCCACCCAGAAACATTCCACCAGTCATTTTCCCCAGCAGTTGTACCAATTCCAAGGAAATATGTAACTAACAGATTCCCCCTGAAACTACTAAATCTTCTACTCCTATCTCATCACTCTTTATCTGTTATAGAATAAAAGATTTGAAAAAATAACCACCACCTAAGAATCCAAATAATACTTATGCAATCATTTAATTCTGGAAAATTCACAATCTAAAAATTTATATTGCTTGTAGGGGAGAAATATAGAAGAATCAAGAGACTGGGGTGTGGGCGATGTGGGGGTAATTCTGGTTTAGGAACAAATGCATAGCATATTGTTATTTATATACATTTATGATTGTACAATAACTCGACTCCTTAATAAAATTTTTTAAAAAAATAGCAGAACATGGAAAGATTAAATACTCCCCCAAAATAAAAAATAAAAGTAAAAAATAAAAAAACAACAACCAAATACATGACCCTTGTATATTCTGAGTTCAAAGGAACTAAGTATAAGAAAGATATGTTGGAGGTAGCCAGGGTGTTTCAGCATGGGCGGTGCGTTGGTGACATAAGGAGGTCTTGCTAATTTTATGAAATGTGACAGTGACAATGGGAGGCAGCCCCAGTGGCTCAGCATGACCACAGGCGCTTACTTGCAGTGAGAAGTGGAATCTTCTTGCCCCCTTCTGGAATCTGGGGGCAGTCTCATGACTTCTTTGGACCAATTTAGAACGTGGAAGCAGTGGTATCTTAGGACCTCTGGAGCTGAACCCTAAGGCATTGACAGTTTCCGCTTTTGGGGGGCTTGCAATTGTCCCCTTAGGAATCCTTCTGACATGTGGTGGGAAGCCTGAGCCATGTGGAGAGACCGTGTGGAGGAGAATCCAGAGCTCAGGTGGACAGTCCCAGCTGAGCCACAGCCAGCCCAGCTTCCAGTCATGGGAATGGACCACTCCGGAAGGCCAGCCCTGCAGGGTCCTCAAACAACACATAACTGCAGTCTGAGCAGCATCAGATGGAGCAGGAGATTTTTCTTTTAAAGAGAGAGAGGAAGAGAGAATCCATCTTATTTCATTTTTCATCTGGTTTTCGTTTTTCTGACATCTTTCTGTGCATATGGTGCTGGGGTTCAAACTCACATCCTTGTGGGTGCCAGGCAAGCGCCACAACTGCCGAGCCACCGCTCCAGCCCAGAAGAAATTCTTCATGGAGCCGCGCCAAACCATAGAACCAGCTGGTGGCTGTTTGGCTTCAGATAATAAACAGCATTTCTGTTGGGTCAGCTGTTCAACAGCCTTGCAAGGGTAACTGTCCGACCACTGCCAGTGTGACTCTGGACTGCTGCCTCGTAGTCAAGGACAGTTGATCCACAATGACGCGTAGTCCTCCTCGTTTTGCTTTAAAAGCTTCCCCTTGCCTCAATGTTCTTGAATGTGCACCATTCACTCCGCCGCACGCACTCCTGGTGCAGTGCTACTTCCTAACTAACGTGCTTGTCCTTGGAGAATCTCTCTTACTAGGTTTTGCCACTCTTGATCATCATCTCACCCGCCCCTTGGGATGCTGAGGCCTCTACCTATCCCCAAAGGAATGCAGAGATCTCCCTGGGGCTCCCTTGACTTCCCTTCTCACCACTGGAACCCCAAGTCTCTGCAGCTTGATGCCCCCACCCTCAGCTCAATGGCCCACCCATGGCAAATGCTGGAAGGTCCCCGAGACCTGGCTGCACGTGGCCCACTTCTCACCATCGTCTCTCACCTGGACTAATGGTATGATTTCCACTATGCCCCCTATGGCCCCCAGGAGTCTGGTTGTGAAAAATACGAATGAGAGCACAATTTCCCCGAGCTTCCAGTCCTCCTGTGCCCCTGCATTTATGACAGGGTAAAAGGTAGATGCTTTCCTGTGACCCATGAGGACCCAAAGCCTTGTCCCACCCTCCTCACCCTCCCCTGCTTCCTCCTCTCTCTCTGTTCCTCTGTTTTTTCAAACTCATCCCTGCCTCACGGTCCAAGCACTGACTATTCCACTGCCAGGAGTACACTTCCACCAAGCATCTAAATGGCTCCATCAGTATCACTTCTCCAAGGACACCCAACCCACCCAGAACCTCCAGCACCCACTATCTGTTTTGTTGGAGTATGTGCTCCATAAACGCTCTTGAAGTGGGAAGGGACTTCTGCTTCAGTCCTTCCCCTCTCCAGATTCACTTGCTCCTTCACCATCCCCAAGGGTTAAACCCACTCCTCTCTCCTTCAGCCGAAACATCACTGTCAGCCATCAGACAGGTACAGTGGTGTACACTGGTCATTCCAGAGGCTTGAGAGGCTGAGGCAGGAGGATTGCAAGTTCTAGGCCAGCTTGAGCAATTTAGCAAGTCCCTGTCTGAAAATCAAATTTAGAAAGAGTCAGGTGCAGTGGTGCATGCCTGTAATCCCAGTAGTTTGGGAGGCTGAAATAGGAGGAGTGCAAGTTCAAAGTCAGTCTCAGCAACTTAGTGAGGCCCTACGCAACTGAGCAAGATCCTGTCTCAAAATAAAAAAAATTATAAAAGGCTGGGGAGGTGGCTCAGTGGTCGATCTCCCCTGGGTTCAGTTCCCACAATCCCCCTAAACCTCATCTGTCACCTACTGGCTGTTTCTTGGGTAAATTGCTTAATCCTTCTGAACCTTGGTTTCCTCAACAAACATACATAAATAGAAACATACACAAATAGAAATTCATCTCACGGGGTTGTTGAGAGGATTAAGAGGGATTATGAATGTAAAGCCTGCAGCATGTGATGTCACAAAGTAAACCTCTAACAGACAGCTGAAGGAGCCTTGGTAGTCTAAGGGTGACTAATAATTATAATGCTCCACACCGTCATTAACCACCGTGGCTGTATCACTTCTTCTGTTGGCCTGAGTCGTTCCTTATCCATTGTAATCAACAGACATTCTTGAGGGAATGAATTAAAAGTTATTGAACTTCTGTGGAGGGAGATCACTGAAACTTTATTAAAACTATACTTCTCCTTTCTTTAAAAAATGCAAACACACAAGATTACACATGCTTTAGCATTTAAGGCTCTTTTCATAATCTATTTACACAAAACCCTTTGCCTTGTGATTTTGTTTCACACCATGAGAAGTTGATTCTACTTTTTAAAGCATCGTGGGATTTTTCTTTTTCTTTTTTTTTTAACTCAGGGATGCTTAACCACTGAGCCACATCCCCACCCTTTTTATTTTTATTTTGAGGCAGGGTCTCACTAAGTTGCTGAGACTGGCTTTGAACTTGCCATCCTCCTGCCTCTGCCTTCTGAGTCCCTGGGATTACAGGCGTGAGCCACTGCGTCCAGCACATCACAGGATTTCCTAGGAACCGGGGTCCATGTCCCTGTCAAAGGTTTTATATCTCAGTCTCTTCATAATCTAAGGCATGTTTTACTATTCTAACCTTCCTCAGTCTTCTGAAATTAGGGTTTGCTTCATCCTCTGTGAGGACAGGGTTAGTAATAATCGCAAGGGACTGTCATCACCAACAAGTGACTCTTTTTGGTCATTTATACTATGAGACATCCCCAACCTAAGCACTCCTACACAATAAGCAGGTTAATTTTGAAACAACCTCTAAGGATTTCTCCAGGTGAGATGCTCAGGAGGAAGGGAAGGAAGAGGTCAATCCACGTACGGCTGGGGTCTGACTTTGCTGGTTCACATACTTTCGGAAGCTTTGGAAACCTCACCACCTCCACGTGTGCCTTAGTCTGAGTCTTCAGTGTCTCCAAGATCCATGTGGCTGGGACTTGGTCTCCAGGTTGGAGCTATTGAGAGGTGTTAGGGCCTTTTGGAGATGGGACTTAGCAGGAGGTCTTTAGGTCATTGGGGCATGAACTCACTACTTTTCTTCTTGGTCATTGAGTGTCTGCTTGGCCAAGTACTCCTGCCATGGTGAGTCACCCCTGGCCCAGAGCAATGGTCCAACTGCTCCTAGACCAAAACCCCTAAAAACGTGAGACTACATAAACCTTGCCTCCTTATAAATTGATCTTCATAGGTGTTTATTATAATGATGGAAAACTGACTAAACCTGCGTTCCTGTTTGGCAACTGTTTGGTATTGCCAACACCAGAATTTGCCACCAGAGTAAGACTTCCCCTAAAGGTGTCCTTCTGGGTTAACAGACTAAACGGTTCCTTGGCATTGAGATGCAAGACCTTATTCCACCTTGACCAGCTAGCTGTGTGGGCTTCTCTAAGACTCTATTTCCTCATCCGTAAAATGGGAATAACAATAACAAAATCTCTGTAAAAGTTTCTGGCGGGGACCCCATGAGAAGAGCCATGGGCCCTGGTCTTAGCAAATTGTTTGTGCTCTATCATTGAGGGATGCTGTTCTTATTATCTGAGCTAATGGGTGAGCTAGTGCGGACCATATGCTTTTCCCTTGTCTGATAATGGGGACTGAATCCAGGGGCACCTACCACTGAACTCTACCGCTGAGCTCTACCACTGAGCCCTTTCTATTTTATTTTGAGACAGGGTCTCACTAAGTTGCCCAGGCTGGCCTCAAACTTGTGTGCTAGGTCAGATGCTTTCCGAGGTACTCAACTGTTCAAATCCTCAGGGGGTTCTTCAGTGTCTGCCTGGTTCCTATCCACTTTTCTAGCTTTTGTTTCTCAGCCTCCCCGACAAGATCTCTCCCTTCCACATCCTGCATTCCTGCAAAGCTGGCCAAGGCATAACATGCCAGACACACCCTGCCAGGTCTGCCTCAGGACTTTTGCTCATGCTTCTGCCTCCAGAGAGCTCAAGACTGAGTGGATAGATGTCAGCACTGGAATGAACAATCTTAGACACACTCCGTTTCCACCTCTCGAATGATATTGGCTTTTAAGGAGTGGCAAAGCTGTGAGCTGCAGGGTCCACATACGTAGTATGGATGATGTGTCTCTTGCAGATACTGAATGAAGATAGAGGGGTGTGGGAAACTCATTTGATCCCAGGATGTATGGTAATGATAATAATTAAAATGTTTCCCCTAATTTGTAGTTTTACTTTCCACAGCTTCAGTTACTTGTGGTCAATTGTGATTATAGCACATTAAGTGGAAAATTCCATAAATAAATTATCCACAAGTTTTAAATTGAACACTCTTCTGAGTAGTGTGATAAAGTCTTACACCACCCCACTTCATCCTGCCCGGGGTGAGAATCATCCCTTTGTCCAGCATCTCCACATTGTATATGCTACCCACACGCTAGCCTCTTAGTAGCCATCTTGACTATCCATCTGCATGGTATTGCAGGCTGTGTGTTCAAGGAATCCTTATTTTACTTAATTATAAACCCGAAGTCCAAGAATGGTAATTAAAAGGGAGAATTGGGACCTAAAGCATGGAAGGACAGATTGACATTGCTACTATATGACAATATTGCAAGGCATGCATATAGGAGAGGAAAAACAGTAGTGTAGGGTTCAGTACCATCCATGATTTCAGGCATTCACTGAGGGCCTTGGAAATTATCCCATGCAGATGAAGTGGAACTACTGTATTACAATAGTAAAATAAATAGTAATGTTAATAGTAGATGTCTTCAATGCCGTTATGTATTAACAATTATGTTAATATATAGTACATATAACATATATAATTGTTATATATTAATATATAACAGTATCAATAATGCAATGCAAACAATAAAGTCTTATTTTAAAGTTTGATGTTGATGCTATTATATTATTGATAGTACTACGTTGCACATTTCTGCAGCTGAGCATGTTTTATGCCATCCAATATGGTAGCCACTGGCCTTGCACGTCTATCAAGCTTCTGAAATGTGGCAACAGCGGCTGTCATATTAGTAGTCATAGTATTCCTATGGCTGAAGAACTTAAATTTATTTTTATTTAATTCTTATTGGTTTAAATTTAACCCCCTGCCGATATGGCTGGTGTATATTGAGGAGTACAACTTTGGAATCCTTCTCTTAACCGTCATATTTCACTCCCTGACAGATGAGGTGAAGTGTGAAGAGGTGAACAGTCTCGGACTAAGAAAAGCATTCTTTGCCTAACAAATGCCGAGGAATAATCTTGATTTCATAGAGACGCACAGCTGTCCCTTGGTCTCCAAGGGGCATTCGTTTCGGTACCACTGTGAACACCAAAACCCATGGATACTCAAGTTCCTTCTATGAAATGGTGTAAGTATTAGCCTGACACAGTGGCCCAGGCATGCAAACCCAGCTATGTGGGAGACCAGGGCAGGATGATAGCAAATTTATGGCCAGCCTGGGCAACTTTCAAAATAATGATAATAATAATCTATAAAATAATAATAATTTTAAAAGTGGCTGGGGGTATAGCTCAGTGGTAGAGCACCCTGGGATTCGATCCCCAGCACCTGGTGGGGGGAGGCATAGTATTTGTACAGAATCTACACACTTTCTCAGCTATACTTTAAATCACCTCTAGATGACTTAGAATACCTAATGCAATTATACATCATGTAAATAGTTGTTTTGTTGTTTGTATTATTTTTATTGTATTGTCATTCAAAAAATTTTTTCAGAATGTTTTTCTCCGTGTGGTTGAATATGGGTCCAGAACCTGCAGACACGGAGGGCGAGTGTGTGCAGATTATGGAACCTTTTTTCTTGTCTTTCACTTCCCACTTGACTTGGAAACGCAAGCTCTAGGTGGATATTTCACTGCCCCTACACTTTGTTCCAAGAAGAGGCGCAGGTGAGGATGAGGACTCAGGCTCTGAGTGGGCCTCTAAAGGGGCAGCCGCTGCGTGGCCTCCGCTGGGGTGTGGGCAAAGGGCGTCCAGAACTTCAAGCTTTTTTGTAGGAAGTTGGAAGCCTGGATAGTTTATGAACCATGGGATTTTAAAATCCCACAAAGAATGCACATGTTTTTTAAAAACTGTGCGGCTAAACACACACATCCCGGGCCTGAACAGGCCCCTGGGCTGACATGGCCATCATTTGGGAACTTTGGACATAAATGAATGGTTCTCAGTCCCTCCTGTGCCGCAGGATGTCTTGCAGAGCTCTCTAAGGAAATCCCTATGGGGTGACCTGGCGTAGTGTGTGTGGGGTGAGGTGCTGGGGGTGGAACCCAGGGCCTCCTGCACACCAGGCAAGCTCTCCAGCACTGCGGGGCATCCCAGCCCTCTTAGTGCGCTGTGCTGAGAGCACCAGGGCACTCGGATAGCATCCAGACTGGAAAACTGCTGGTTCAGTCGCTTGGACCACTTGTCCAATGAACCGTTTGTGTGCGTGTGTCCACGTACAATGTTTTCTGAAAGGCATGAAGTAGACAATAAATGGGCTAAAAATGCTTGGAAACGGTCACCTCACTTCATACCTCTCCTGCCTCCCACCCCTTCTCCCTTTGCTTTCTTCCTCTCTCCTTGTTTCCTCCTTTCTCCCTTCTTTCCCCTCCTTTGTCTTTCTGAATCCGTTTCTCTCCCCTCTTTTCTCCCTTTCTCTCCTTTTTCTCCTCTTTCTGTCAACCCCCCTCCCTTTTCCTTCCATCTGTCATTTCCCACATCTGTAGCCCCAAGGCCTGGGCGGAGGGTTGGGGGATGTCCAGTCTGTGTTTACCTTCCTGCTTTCTCCGCTTTTCACTGACACTTGAGCCCTGGATCGCTGGAGGCCTGGAGTTTCCAAACTTCCTGGCAGGGCTGGCCCAGCTTGAGCTGAGCAGCTCTGATGCTTGCTAATGCTGACCTAGCTGGGCTGGTGGGAGGCCCGCAGTGCGCAGCGCGGAGGAGGCCCAGAGCCTTCCAGCCCCAGACAGGGAAGGGGCCCTGGGGGTTGGGGGACAGCACAGCAGGGTGGAGGAGGTGGGGCAGAGGTAGGGGGCTCTGCTGTGCACAGTTTTCTGTGTTCCCTTCAAACTCCAAGGGGAGCAAGACTGTGAGTTAGAACAAAGAGAAGTTTGAAGATGGTAATTTTCTGGCTTTGAGCCCAGAGCTGTGCTCCCCCTTGGAGGTAGGGGTGGGTGGTGGGGGTGGCTGTGTAGAGCTGAGTCAGCGGGGGGCTGGTTTAAACTTGGTCTTCAGATTCCAACTCCTTCAAGTCAGACAAGACCTGCAGACTGGCATCCTTCTCTCCTGTTATCTGACATTTGAGCTCTGAGTTCTTAACTCCAGGGACTTGGAGCCTGGAGGTAAAAAATTGGAAGAAGTAGGGCAGAGGCGCTGGTTCTCTTTTCTCCAGTCAGTGGCTCTGGTTTTGATACAAATTTGGAGGCAGCTTTGGACTTGTCGTCTCTCCCGAAAACTTTGCCTTCCTTCGGTCCATCACCCAATAAATTTCTACGAGCATCTAATATAGCCCAAATTCTATGCTAGAAACCAAGAGTATTACTACTACTATTACTATAATCACAATGAAATAGCAACACTTAAACAGTCTACATTCTGGGCTTCTTGCTTATTCTAGGAGTTCTTTAATTCTTATGGAAATCCTTCTATTTCCCCTATTTTACAGAGGAGAGAAGAGAGGGTCAGAGAGGCCCTATGTCATACAGCTGAGCGGGGATTTGAACCTGTGCCTTCTGGCATCAGATGGGTTTCCTTCAATATCTTGCATCTCACCACCCTCATTACACAGGTAGGTAATGGGGGTGGGGCATGATAATTACATAAATAAGCTAATTTCAGAAATTTAAATGCTTCAAAGATTCTAAAATAGGGTATTTCTGAGGTTATTTTTCTGAGAGGGGCTAGTCCCACCTGGATGCTGAGAAACAGCTTTAGGGAGAGCTACAAAGAGAAGACCCAGGTAGAGTAAAAGTAATGCAAAGGCCCTGTGGCATAAACTAGTTTGAATGGGTCCAGGTAGCTAGAGGAAGAGGTAAATGGCAGCAGAGCGGAATGCAGTGGTCTTAGGCCATGTGGGATGTTGGAATTAAAATCCCTGAGAAGGACAGGAGACTACAAACACAAGAATGGGAAACATCAAACTTCCAAGGCATAAGCTCCTACAGCAAGGCACCTGCAAAGCTGTCTTCTATTTCTGTTTCACCAAAACCACTTGGAGCAACTTAAGAGTGACCAGCGAAGGCTCCCTTGCCACTCACTCTAGGCAACCTAGATTAAACCTGGCTCCTTACAGTATTGAATTGAGCATGGGCAGACATGCTCCTGTCTACTCTCTCTTCTGTGTGAATATGTGCTCTATGATCTGGAACTGAGTATGCCCAGAAGCCTGTCCACCATCTTTCCTTCCAGAACTAGGACCTGGAACTGAGCATGCCCAGAAATGTGTCCACCATGTTTCCTTCCTGAACTAGGACTCACAACTGAGCATGCCCAGAAATGTGTCCACCATCTTTCCTTCCTGAACTAGGACTCACAACTGAGCATGCCCAGAAATGTGTCCACCATGTTTCCTTCCTGAACTAGGACTCAGAACTGAGCATGCCCAGAAATGTGTCCACCATCTTT
>PVKS010010249.1:0-51893 GCA_004027875.1 Aplodontia rufa
GCCCTGTCTCAAAATGAAAAAAAAAAAAAAAAAGAAAGAAAGAAAGGAAAAAAAGGGGGGGCTAAGGGATGTGACGTAGTGGTAAGACACCTCTGAGCTAAACCCAGTACCAAAAAAAAAAAAAAGAAAAGAAAGGATACGTGGGGATTGAGGGTGTAGCTGAGGAGTGACACCTCTTGGCCTAGCATGCTGGAGGTTATACAGTATATAGGGTTTTTTTTTTTTTTTCTTTTTTGGCACTGGGGATTGAACCCAGAGCCTTGCATGTGGTAGGAAAGTGCTCTACTACTGAGCTATATCCCTGGCCCTTTTTACTTTGAAAAAGGGTCTTGTTAAATTGCTGAAACTGACCTTGAACTTGTGATCCTCCTGCCTCAGTCTCCCAAGTAGCTAGGATTACGGGGGTGTGCCACAGCACAGGACTACTGGAACCATCTTCCTATCACATATGCATTACATATTTTGTGAGCAGGCTGATAAGAAACCAACTGGTTTTCAATGCAACGACATCAAGAGGTCAGTTGACTTCTCGTCTTTGCGGTTGCCTTGAGAACATCATGTATTGTCCCCCGTACCTATGGATGGTTGCATATCCATCTCTGAGTGTGGCCACACCTCTGAGCCTGTCAATTTTTGTTAAGAGCCCAGAAGCGACTGCCTTTCACCACACAGGGCTGTGGGATTGTGGACTGTGGGTCCCTGACATTCGTAATTCACCATGCAATCCCCCTCTGCCTGAAGAGACAGAGCATAGCCAAATGTCACATTTGGGCCCAAGGAGAATCCAGCACTGACCGTGGAAGAGTCATGTTCCTTCTGTCGTCACAGACAAGAAAGGGGCTGGAGCGGTGGCTCGGCAGTTAGGGTGCTTGCCTGGCATGCAGGAGAATGTGGGTTCAAACCCCAGCACCACGTACACAACAAAGTGTCGGAGCAACAAAAGCCACATGAAAAACTAAACAAAATTGATTCCCTCGCTGTCCCTCTCTCTCTTAAAAAAAAAGAAAGAAAGAAAATTGAATATGGAAAAACCCAAACATGCTAGTGAAATGAAGGTGACTTAAAACACTGTCTGAGGAACACCTGAAATAGAGCATGTCCTTGTGCAAACAGTAATTTAAAAACACCTTTTATGGCCAAGTGCCAAGGCCAACACCTGTATTCCAGCAACTCAGGAGGCCCAGGCAGGAGCATTGTAGGTTGAAGGCCAGCCTCAGCAGCTTAGTGAGACCCTGTCTCAAAATAAAAAATAAAAAAGGACTGGAGATGTAGCTCCAGTACCCCTGGGTTCAATCCCCAGTATCAAATATAATAATAAAATAAAAATAAAAATACCCTTTATGTCACTGCCAGAACCAAGATAATCCTAAGACCCCCCTATGCTACAAATGCTGGGGCCAAGGGGCCGGTGCTGTTCCTGTCCTTTACCATCTAGAGCCTCCCTTGTTATTCTCCACCACTTAGTCCCTCTACGAGGGATGCCAGGAAGGGCCACTAAGTCCCACCCTAACCACCCAGTGACCTTCCCAGCCACTGGGAGTGGCTAAGGAGGCTGCGATCATCTCTGTTGACAGGGAGGAGGCCCTCCCCGTTTTCCCCCATAAAATGTGAAGACCTAGGGTGGGGCTCAGTGGTACAGCACTTGCTGAGCACGTGGAAGGCCCTGGGTCCACCTGGAGCACCGCAGGATGCTCAGGTGGGAATCCAACCTTAGCAGACATCCGGAGGTGGAGTCCTAGCTTCTAGCTAGGAGCCTGGGGAAGGAGGACCCTGTGATGGTCTCCCTGAGTTGCGCAAGCCCAGGTTACTTTTCCTAGTTTCTGAGAGAACCACCACTTTCTCTCCAACTTCCTTCCTCTCTTTCTATTTTTAATACTTTGCTTAAACTAACCCAAAGTGCATTTCAGTTACTTGCATCCATGAGGACCTTGCGTTAAATAATTATAAGGACAACTTCTGGCTACAGTGGAGAAAAAAATAAATACATAAAAATAAACAGAATTTCCTTCCCAGGAAGTTTGGTGCAACACGAAGAGTTCCAGCTTCAACCTCTAAGAATTGCTTTGTCATTTGAGATCGAGTTTGAAGACATCCCAAATTTGAACCAAAAGATGGGTGAGCAGGGAATGACCTGGAGCACTGTTGGTTGGAAAATGCTCCATTTCTAGGGCTTAGTGACTCAGTCACTGTCCAGGGCACGTGGGAGAACCATTTCCTCAGCTAAGTCTCCATACAGTAGCAAAGGCCTGGAAGAAAGCAGAGAGGAGGCCAGCAGGCCACCTGGTGGTGTTCAGGAAGTACGCTGGGTATGAAACCAAAAGGCATTTTAAAGAGCTTGATTTGTCTTCACCAGAATACGGGATGCTGCTCAGACGTTCTCCCTGCAAGGCCTGCAGACAAAGAAGCTAAGAAACGTGGAAGGGAGGGGGCATCAGAGATGAATCGACCTTGCATCCCCGATTTCATGGTTCTAAACTTAGGGATAGTCTCTTGATGTTTGAGAGCAGCTAAAAGGAAGTCCTTCTGAAAGACTGCAAATTCAAGACCAGACTTGGCATGTTCAAGGCCAGCCTAGGCAACGTAGAGAGACCTCGTCTCAAAATAAAAATATAATGGGCTGGGGATGTAGCCCAGGGCATCCCTGGTTCAATCATAAGTGCCACACGCACACGTGTGCACACACACACACACAATCCCCCTTTTGTTTTCTTTTAAAGAGAGGGAGAGAGAGAATCAATTTCATTTCTTCATTTGGTTTTTATTTCTTTGACAGTTAGTTGTGTGTGTAGTGCTGGAGTTCAAACCCAGGTCCTTGCGCATGCCAGGCAAGCGCTCTACCGCTGAGCCACCGCTCCAGTCCCAGGAAGTCTCTCTTTACATAGTGGGCTGTTAACTCACGAAGCTCACACACCTTCAGAACTGGTATCCACCAAGATAAAGTAGCAGCAACACAGGTTTGGAGGAGGGAATGGAACATACACACATAAATGTTGATAATTGCCCCCCGCATAATCATACGGGCACATAGATGCAGCCCTCCGAAAGTAGGCAGGGGCCGGATTCCAGGACCCCTGTGGATTCCAGGATCTCAGGAGGCTCAAGCTCAAATCCCTTCAATAACATGGTACAGTATGACTCGGAACCTACACACATCCTCCCACGTGTTAAATCATCTCTTGGTTCCTTATACTAATATGATGTAAGTGCTATGTAAATAACTGTTACACTGTATTGGTTAGGGAACAATGAATCCAAGTATATGCAACAAAGGTCCCACTATGTTCTCCCAGTGTCTGCTTCCTTCCCTCTCCCTCTCTCACAAAACTACAGTTCAAGACTAAGCGCATGCACTGTTGGTTCAGGCCAGCTTGCGCTTGCTGGCTTCCATTTTGTTTGTTTGGCCCTACGGATCAAATTTAGGGTCTTGTGCATGCTAGGCCAGAGCTCTTCTACCGGACCACGCCCCCACCCTCTTTCCTACTTTGAATTGAGATTGGCATTCCCCTGGCTGAAGAAACAGACATATTTAAGGGACCACTCTCTTAAAAACTATTGTTAATGCTGGGAGCAGTGGCATACTCCTGTCATCCCAGCAATTTGGGAGGCTGAGGCAGGAGGATCACAAGCTCGAGTCCAGCCTCTGCAACTTAGAGAGACCTTCAGCAACCTAGCAAAACCCTGCCTCAAAATAAAAAAATAAAAAGTTCTAAGGAGATGGCTCAGTGGTTAATCCTGGGTTCAATCCCTGGCACCAAAAAAAAAAAAAAAAAAAAAAAAAAAAAAAAAAAAAAAAAAAAAAAAAAAAAAAAAAGGGAAAAGAAAAGAAAAGAAAAAAGGATTAGAGGATGGGCCCTAAGTCTAATAATAGTGTTTTTATTAAAGAGAAAAGGAGAAGACACAGAAATACCAGACACAGAAATGCCAGGGAGCACCCAGGATTGTTGAACAAGAGACACAGGATTCCCCTCAGAGCCTGCAGAAGGAAATCAGCACTGCCGGCACCATGATTTTGAACTCCTGACCTTCAGAATTGTGAAAGGAGAGACTTCTGTTTTTGCAAGCCACCCAGGTAATGGCACTCTGTTAAGGCAGCCGCAGGTAACTAATGCATCAAGCTGGTTCTCACGTCAGGACCCCGGTGCACTTCCCATCCCGTCTGCCTGCAATGCCGTTCCCCCCAGGTTTTCTCTTTGTTCGCTCTGTCTTGTCATTTGTGGCTCAGCTCGAGCTACTTCCTGTGCACCTGGCCGCAGTTAGTGCTGAATACACAAAAACCGAGGAAATGCCTGAATAAGTGAATGAATGTGAGTTGTTGAGCTCCAAACACTGCAAGCCACCTGGTCCCCTGCAAGCACTGGAGCCAGGTGCTGATTCATGCATCGAGGCTGGGGAAATCCCCACTGCCCTCTTCGGAGCTCATCTCTGCTGTCTCTTCTGTAAGAAGCAATCCCTGTTAAAAAAATATTCAACGAAGAAGCAGCAGCAGCAGCAATCCCTGCTTTTAACTTTCTGCTCCTAGGAATTCCTTGGTGACAGACACTTGAACCCGCTCTGAAAACACTTAAGAAACTCAGAACTGCCTTTCTTCCTTTATTGCTGTCCGTGGAGGGCTGGGAGCTGCGAATCTACATTCTTTATCTGTATCCAGGTCAGCAAGCCTCGTCTTGTTAAGGAATCAAGGAGTGACAGAAGATGGAAATGAAAGCGTAACAGAAACTTGGACGAGATCACAGACTCAAACCAGAACGTCTCCTTTCCGTCTCAGAATTGGGAACTGAAACCATTCCATGGGAAGCTCTTTCTTCCCCCTCTTGTAGAAAAAAAAAATCCCACTCTGGTCTGTTTCCTTTTTAAAAACACAATCACTAATCGCAGCGCTCGCCAAACTCTAACTAAAATGTCAGGTGCTCTTGTGATCTTATTTTGTACCACCCTTCTGGAAAATTTTGTTTTTATTTATTCCCAGCCCTTCTGTATGCCAATACGTGTGTAATTTTTACTTAAATGTCTTGTTATATAATTCAGTGCCTGTGTCCCTTTCTTCCTTTCCAGCATACATTGTTTTCTACCAGGACATAGTTAACCACTCATAAAGGTCTCTGCTTAAGTAAGAAGCCAATTTCTGTGAACCCTAACCCAGACATGCAACACCAGACTGTGTCTCCTATCAAAATTTATTGAAATGGTAGATTTATTATAAGTACAGAAACAGAAGCAAATGGTCCAGGAGAAATCTCCCCCCTAACCACCGGGCAGCAGCGCATTTCCATTTAATGATAGAAGCAAAGAGATGGGAACCAGCGCTCTTCCCTGAAGCCTTTTAACTGCTGGATCCTTAAAACCGTGTAAACGAGGGTGGGGTGGACTAGCTGCTAGTGGTGGCACACGGGCCTTCATAACACTGTTCAGTCCCTCCTGGGGTTGATCCCTTTCTGACCATGTCTGGAAACTCAGATATGAACCAAAGCTTGTGAATCTCTTCACCTAGCCCACTTGTGCTAAGGTAGACCTACTGGATGGCTCAACAATGCCCAGGTTTCCTCCAGGAGCAACATAATGCCCCTCCAATCGCTTGGCTTTCCTTCTCCCTGCTGGGACCCAGGCAGAGGTTAAGCAGGCCCCTAGGAGCCGAGGATCACCCAAGTCTCAGGCAGGGGAAGGAAGGAGGACAATAAGTAACAGGTACCAACACGCAGCTCTGTGGCTCCATCCCTGTGGCATTTCTGCCCACCTTTGGCCCTGTAAGTGTTGGAGATGAAGCAGAAGTTTCAGGTGCTTAGAAGCTTGACTCTCCGTACCCCACGACTTCTGTGATCACACCTGGCAAGAATCTCCTTCTTGGTCATTCTGTTTCTTGAAATATGACTCTCTGAATCTGGAAGTTCCAGGAAACCGCAGGCCAGGTCTAATGAAGTTACTGTGTGCACCTCCAAACTGTTCTCCAGAGATCTCAGTGCTTGGTGATAATCTCCCTTCTTGGCATGGTTACTTAACGAGAGGAGGGGGCTAGATAAGAGGGGCTCCAAGGTTCACCAGGCTCAGCCATCAATGCATCTGGAGCACCTCTCGTAGTACTCGGGTCCCCCGTGAGCTCCACACTGGTGCTCCTGTTATTGTCCGGCTCACCTGGTGTCTTCCTCCGGAGGCAGCGGTTGATCAACATGGAGAAGAAGTTGGGAAAGGATGGGCTGGAGAAGTAGTACACCAGGGGGTCCAGCATGCTGTTCATGTAGGTGAAGCTGAGGGTGATGAAAAACGCGAGGTCAACGGAGCGGTACACTTCACAATCCTGCGTACCCGAAGTGTGCAGGAGCCAGAAGATGCGGATCCGCACAGCCACGCTGGGCAGGAAGCAGATGACAAAGACGATGGTCACCACCATGATGAAGTTGATGGCTCTCTTGATCTTGGCATGGCGGTCCATTTGTCTCTGCCGCAGGCTCCAGATGATTCTGGCTGAGCAGAACAAGATGATGCCCAGGGGTAAGAAGAACTCCAGGAGGAACATCGCATCATGCCACCTGAAGGTGTTGCAGATGCTGAAGCTGCTGCATAGGTTGGCAGTGCCATTCGGGGTCAGCTTGTTTTTGTAGAGGAGGTGAACCGTCAGGCCAATGGTGACAGTCCATAAGAGGCAGGAGATGATGGCCGCTGTCCGATTGGACATCTTATTCAGAGCATGGTGGGGATGGACCACTCGGAAATACCTGTCCACGGCCACCACCGTGAGGAAGATGATGCTGCCCTGGCGGTTCATGGCCAACATGAAGAGCATCAGCCGGCAAGGGATGTCCCCAAACTTCCAGTCCCACTTCCTCACATAGTTGTCTGTCAGGAACGGCAGGCAGATGATGAGGAGAAAGTCAGCCACGGCCAAGTTGAACAGGAAAATCCGGCTGGATTTCCAGGACTTAAGGTGGAAGCAGAATATCCACAGAGCAAGGCCATTGCCCAGCAGCCCGAACACGAACTCCAGCCCCAGGACCGGTGGCAACACTTTGGCGATGAAGTTGTCCCGAAACACACAGCAGTTCTTGTTGTCAATCACCAAAAAATGGCTCTGCGTGTGCTGCCGGTTCATGGGTGAATCGGGTCCGCCCGCTCCAGAGCACCTCACCTATTGAACGCTCAAGGAAGTGTATGGTGCGGTGAACGTGTGGTTCAGCAATCGCCTTTATGTCATGTCAGGGTGTTGAAACAGATGACTGAATGGTTACCAGGAAACTACGAAATCACTTTAAAAAAAAAAAAGTCAGCTTGGCTCTTGTGCAACCTGCTGTTTGCATAAACAAGTAATAAAAAATCCCCTGGGCAGACAGGAACCCACAAATATTTTTAAAATGTAAAGGATAAGTTTAGGCAAGCCAACTGTCACTTGCAAATTATTAAAATATGGGGACATCCCTTTGGAAGGCTGCACAAGTGTACACCGAATAACTGCTAAGCACTGGAAAATCAATTCACTGTCATAAGCTTGGCTCACATATTGACAGATCGACAAATGCAATAATAATGGACCGTGCTAAACAGTACAGCCTTCCAGCATCGCTCAGAATTTGCATGCATCTGACTTAAGAAACAGTGGCATGCATGTGACTGCTTTATGGAAAGACTGAGAAAAAAATCCCTGGCCATTTTATGAGGCCAGATGCATTACGTTTGAGCTCTTTTCCTATGCTACTTCTCTGTAAAACATGGGTTCCTTTTCCACAGTACAACTCTGCAATTAATCTCTGACTAGAAAAAAATCTGCTTGAGAGGCTGGAGCGGTGGCTCAGTGGTTACAGAGCTAGCCTGGCATGTGCGAGTATGCAGGTTCAAATCCCAGCACCAGTTACACAACGAAATGTCAGGGGAAAAAAAAAAAAAAACAAGGTTGAAGTGGTGGCTCAGCAGTTACCGTGCTTGCCTGGCGTGTGCAAGGACACAGGTTCGAACCCCAGCACCACGTACACAATGAAGTGTTGGAGCAATGAAAGCCACATGAAAAACTAAATAAAATTGATTCTCTCTCTCTCTCTCTCTCTTTAAAAAAAGAAAGAAAAACAAACAAACAAAAAACAGATGACCCAAGAAAAAACACAAATTCTCTCTTTTAAAAAAAGAACGCTGGGGTTGGGGATTTAGCTCAGTGGCAGAGCGCGTGCAGAGCGCTTGCCTAGCACGCGCAAGGCCCTGAGTTGAGTCCTCAGCCCTGGGGGCGGGAAAAAAAAGAATGCTACTTGAGGGCTGGAGCGGTGGCTCAGTGATTATGGCGCTTGCCTGGCATCCATCAAACCCCAGCACCACGTACACAACGAAGTCTCAGAGCCACGAAAGCCATGTAAAAAACTAAATAAAATTGATTCTCTCTCTCTCTCTCTCATTGTTCCTCTCTCTTAAAACAAAACAACAACAAAAAATAAATAAACAAACAAACAAACAAAAAAAGGTCATGGAACTCTGCCTGGCAGGAGGACACCATTTCACATATCATTTCTTGGTTTGTTTAATATGACTGGTGTCCTCCTGCTACCCCTTAGTACTAGGGTCTTGTTCTACTTTGAGAGATTGACAATGTATTCCTATAGTTGCATACTTAGGTTTGATAACAGTGGCTTATAGACTGGTCACAGTAAAACAAAGTAAGGATGACCCAATCCGAGACTCCCATCAGACACAGAGGAACTTGATGAAGATGGTTGTGGTGGAGAAGAAGGTGACGAAGAGGAAGATGGAGGGGGAGAGGCACCTCCATGCTCCAAGCTTTGAACACATTATCTTGTTTCACCCTCTGACTGTAGTCTATGAGGAAGGGACTATTATCAATTCTGATTTCAAAATGGGGAAAGTGAAGCTCAAAGAGGTTGGGAATGTCACCCAGCTCTGAGGAGCACAGAACTTGGATTTGAATCTGGCACCCACAGGCTGTGTCCCTGACCATTATGCTGCACTGCCTCTTGCATTATCAACTGTGCATTAGTTTGCATTGCCTTGAGGTTGCGCTGTGTGGTTGTGTGCAGGGTCTACTGAAATGCTTGTCACTTTTTCCTTGTTCTTGCTGCCTGTGGGTATTGTACTTCCTTCTTGGATAAATGTGTGCTGGTCGATGACATCACTGCTATGAGGCAATCCTGAAGGACTTTATTAACTGGGAGTCAGAAAAGCTATTTTCAATCATTTCTAGGAGCTAGAATTTACAAGGTATCTTCCTTTCTAAGTTGCACAATTAAAAACAATAGTCACAGATAAAATAAGAAGAGCCCCCTCTGGGCATGGTGACTCAAACCTGTAATCTCAGTGACTCAGGAGGCTGAGGCAGGAGGATCACAAATTCAAGGCCAGCCTCAGCAACTTTAGCAAGGCCCTAAGCCACTTAGCGAGACCCTATCTTAAAATAATAATAATTTAAAAAAGGGCTAGGGATGTTGGGGATGAGGCTCAGTGATTAAGCATCCCTGGGTTCAATCCCTGGTGCCAAAAAAGAAAAAGGAAAAAAAAAAAAAGAGAGAAGAATAACGCATACTATTAAGTTTGGAAAACAGGGAAAGCTGGAGAAGAGCTGCGTCTTCCTGTGCCTCCATCATTAACTGGTTATGAAACCTCCTAACCCCACAGCTTCCTCTTGTGTACACTGAGGAGTTAGACAACCTTCCAGCTTCCACATTCTGTGACTCTAAACCAAAGTTCATCGCTGTTCAGCCAGAATGTGAATCCAGACCTCCCCGGACTCTGGTGCCTGCTGGGGAATTCAGTGGACATGTTTCATCTTGCTTATGTCCTTCTTTTATGGATTTTTTTTCTTATTCGTGCATGAGCTGTACAGAAACTTATTATAATGAATCATTATAAGAACTAAGACAGTGATTCCACCGAGTTTGGTGGAAACTCCACTGAACATTCATGACTCTCACAATGAACTTGAATTTCCTGGTTATCCTAAGGTAGCTTCAGGTGTGCCGGGGAACTGGATTGAGCCATGTTTTTAAATTTAATTAAATCTGTGTATGTGCTTATTGATGTTTACTGCACCGGGAATTGAACCCAGTGCCTTCAACATGCAAGGCAAGCTCAAAGAAAGCCACATTACAGTGAGACTCTGCACTGGTGTGTTAATAATAATCGGGCTGTTGGGGTGTGGCTCAGTGGTAGAGCACGCATGAGGTCCTGTGTTCAATCCCTGACACAGCAAAAACAAACACAGCAACCACTAAAAAATTGGCTATCATCTGTCAGCTGCTGGCTGTGCGCCGGGCATTGTACTAAAAGATTTGCATGTGTGACCTTATTTCGTCTTCACAAAAACCCTGTGAGAGAGGCACAATTATCATCATCATCCCCATTTCACACATTGGAAAACAGGCTTAAAAATGTGAAGTAGTTACTATTTCATGTCTTTGACTAAAGTGGGATTCCTGTTTCGGTTATCTGCTACTATATAACAAATCAGCACAAAATGTAGGGGCTTAAAATACCAGCGTTGCCAACCAGCACCATGGCACACGCCTGTAATCCCAGTAACTCGGGAGGCTGAGGCAGGAAGATCACAAGTTCAAGGCCAGCCTCAGCAACTTAGCGAGGCCCTGTCTCAAGATAAAATAATAAAAAGGTTTGGGGAGGGACTTGGAGCAGCGGCTCAGCGGTTACAGGGCTTGCCTGGCATGCGCAAGGACATGGGTTGGAACCTCAGCACCACGTACTCAACAAAGTCTCGGAGCAAAGAGACCCATGTGAAAAACTAAATAAAAATTGATTCTCTCTCTCTCTCTCTCTCTCTCTCTCCACTGTCCCTCTCTGTTAAAAAAAAAAAGGGTGGTCTGTTGATGAGGCTCAGCTTTAGAGCACTCCTGGGTTCAGTACCCAGTACCACACACACATACACAAAAGAAGCTGGGAAATTATACAATATGAAGAGTATTTCATAGTTCTATAGGTTGGGTTTAATGTAAAAAGAAAAGAAAAACCTAACGGTGTACCAGAATAACCATATAATCTTGAAAAAGAAGAGCAGTGTAGGAGAACGCTCACATCTACGTTTAAAGGTTTACTCCACAGTTAGTCACCAAGGCCATGTGCCTCTGACACAGGATAGATCAAGAGAGCAGCTGGCGGAGTCTAGAAATACACCTTGGCATTTCTGGTGTGCTGTTCCATTTCCTTTTCTTCTTCACCCCATCCCCATGGTTTTCAACAGGGTGCCAAGGCAATTCAATGGGGGGAAGTAACCTTTGTAATAAGTGATATTGGGACAATTAACCCAGAAGCAAAAGAACTGGACCCTTCGTTACACTACACGCAAAAGTGACTTGGAGTGGGGTTGGAGCGGTGGCTCAGCAGTTACAGTGCTTGCCTGGCATGCACAAGGATGCAGGTTCGAACCTCAGTACCACGTACACAATGGAGTGTCAGAGGGATGAAGGCCACATGAAAAACTAAAATAAAATTGATTCTCTCAGGGTTGGGGATTTAGCTCAGTGGCAGAGCGCTTGCTTAGCATGCGCAAGACCCCGAGTTTGGTCCTCAGCCCTGAAAAAAAAAATTAATTGATTCTCTCTCTCTCACTGTCCCTCTCTCTTTAAAACAAACAAACAAACAAACAAAAAAACCAAAAAAAACCCCCAATGACTTGGAGTGGATTATAGACCCAAAGGTAAAAGCTAGCAACACGCAGTGGGCTTCTGTCTTCACGATAGGGATTAGGCAAAGCCTTCTCAGGCACAACCCCAAACGCATGTGTACAAAGGAATAAATTGATACATTCGACTTAATCACTTTAAAAAAAATGAGGCTGGAGCGGTGGCTCAGCAGTTGCAGTGCTTGCCTGGCATGCGTGAGGACATGGGTTCAAACCCCAGCACCATGCACACAACGAAGTCTCAGAGCAACGAAGGCCACATGAAAAACTAAATAAAAATGATTCTCTCTTTCTCTCCCCCTCACTGTCCCCTTCTCTTACAAAAAAAAAAAAATGAGGTTTTGATTTGTTATAAAATGAGAAAAATGCATATTAAGCAAAGAAGGGCTTTGCCCAAAGCCCGCAACGGAAGGCTTGTCCACACACTGCTGCTGGGAGTGTAGGTGGGTGTAGCCTTTTTGGTGAGATCTGTCAAGATTACAGTGGGAAACTGGGTGCCGTGGCCCATACCTGTTATCCCAGCGACTCAGGAGACGGAGGCAGGAGGATCACAAGTTCAAAGCCAGCCTCAGCAAATCAGCAAGTCCCTAAGCAACTTATCGAGACACTGTCTCACAATAAAAAAAAAAAAAATGTTTAAAAAGTGCTGGGGATGTGGCTTAGTTGTTAAGCACTTCTGGGTTCGATCCTTGGTACTAAAAAAAAAAATGACAGTTGGCACTAACATAGAGATACTGCTGACTCTGTGTTGGGCACAACTCTAGGTGCGCTGCATGTATAAACTCATTTAGTATTTGCAACACCCCAATGGGACAGGTGTTACTGACCCATTTTACAGACAAGGAAAACAATGCACTGAGAGGGTAAGTAACTTGCCTGAGGTCACACAGCTATAAATAAAGGAAATGGTATTTTGAACTCAGCCTGGCTCCAGGAGCTGTGATCTCGGGACTGGTACACACCACCTCTCCCAAGCGTACCTGTCCTCTGACCCACTATCCTACATCTAAGAATCTTCCAAAATCTTCCCCAAACCTCACACATGTGCCCAAAGGTATACCATTCAGAACACTAACCACAGCGTAGCTGCAGGAGAGGAAACCTGGAAATACCCCAAATGACCGCTAAAAGGCCAGTGGTTACAGACAGCCTTGAAGAGGACGTTCAAGGTGTTTTCCAAGAAGCTCTCCTGTAGCTCTCTCTGTGTACCCCTTTCACCGAGGCTACCCTAAATTTTAAACTCACATTCTTCATTAGTTTCAATGGAGCCCACAGGGACAGAGGCTGCGTTACCTGTGTACGTGCTGCGCTGGGGAGCTGGGCTTCATTAGTGTACCTTGGAAAGGGAATGAATGAATCCTTATAAGGAATAAAATATTGAACCCTTCCCACTGGATCATTTTATAGTTTATACACTGACACCTGAATATGGATTAGACCCACATGTGAGCCAATTTGTTTATTAGAGTCCATTTCTGTCTGTCTCTTTGTCTACTCGTCTCTTTCCGTGTGTGTGTGTGTGTGTGTGTGTGTGTGTGTGTGTTTGCATGTTTGGTTTAATGTCTTCAAATTCTAAGTCGTTTTTGTAAAAAGGCTCTTGCATTTCCACTTTGCCTTGGGCCCTGCAAATGATGGAGCATGTCCTGCAGTCATTTATGCACTCATTGTGATGACAGGGTCTTCAGTCACATTGGAGCCCTCCGTGGACGAAAAGGCTCAGCCGGACCTCGATCACAGTGGCAGCAGGTCCCAGCCTACCCTGGCCTGCCTCCTTGTAGAATCTTTTACAACTGATTTAACGTGTGACTTCAGGTGCTATCTTAACCATTTCAATTTTAATAAAGGGTAAAGAAACCCACCATGGGGGCTGGAGAGGTGGCTCAGCGGTTGGAGTTCTTGCCTGGCTACACAAGGACCCGGGGGTTCAAACCCCAGCACCATGTACACAACTAAGTATCCAAGACACAAAGGCCAGATGAAAAAATAAATAAAATCGATAATAAAACTCCTTTAAAAAAGAAAGAAAGAAACCCATTCTGGCTGGGCATGGTGGCGCATGCCTACAATCCCAGAGACTCGGGGGGCTGAGGTAGCAGGATTGTAAATTGCAGCCCAGCCTCAGCAACTTAGGGAGACCCTGTTTCAAAATAAAAAAGAATAAAAAGGACAGGGGATGTAGATCCATGAAAAAGTGTCCCTGGGTTCAATCATCAGTACAAAAAGAAAAAGAAAAAGAAAAAAAAGTCACCATTCTGAAAATGGACCAGAGCTTCAATATTTGCATGTTGGAACCACTAAAAGGTTATTTCTCACATTCCCCACATCATCCCTTTGGAATATCCAGTTCAATATCCCTTAAATTTCTCACGTCACTTTTCCTAAAAGACCCTAAGAGGGGAGAACACCTCCCTCCAAAGCAATAGTTTTCCTATTTCACGTAATTTTAACAGAGCTTTGTCAACGGAGCTACATTCCTCTTCCTTGGGATTTCTGAAGAGTGCTTCTTGATGAGGTTTACTGTGTGTCACATTCTATGAACTTAAAAAGAGAAGCAAATTCAGAATCAAGCCCACACTTGTGGTTTGGTTTGATTTCTCTTCTGTGTCCTGCTCTTTTTAGTGAGAAGCTCCGTCCACATGCCTGCCTGTGAGTTTCTGGGTATTAGAGCTTTCTGTTCCTTGGAGGGCAGAGTCACACAAGTTTTTCAAACCAAAGTCACACGCAGGAAAGAGACTTTCTTTCAAAACCCATTTTTATTAAGATGAAGCAACAGAGCAGCAGCCCAGGAAAGAGTTATAACCAAAAAGGGAATTCACAGGTTTCTGTGGTCCTTTGATACTGATGAAAATTCCTGCCTTCACCGAGCTCAGTGGTGCACGCCTGTAATCCCAGGTACTCTGGAGGCTGAGGCAGGAGGATCCCACGTTTGAGGCCAGCCTGGGCAACTTAGTGAGAGACCCCTGTCTCACAATAAAATTAGAAAAAGGGCTGGGGGTGTGGCTCAGTGGTACAGTGCTTCCCTAGCATGTTTGAAACCTCCGGTTCAATCCTCAGTACTATTAAGGAAAAAAAAATCCAGCTCTTCTCCTCCCAGGGCTGGGCAGCTAGGGAACAAGTGAATATAATTGGTGATAGTGGGGCAGCTAGTTAGGGGCTCTGAATCACAAGGGAAATCACTTCTGTGCCTCAGTTTCTTGATGTATAAAATACATTAATGTAATATCATACTTTTGAGCATTTATTGCCAGATATTAGAGCTTCACCCTTCATATATACTTATCCGTGCGCTCATTCAACACGTATATAAATACTATGTGTGGATGCCCCTTGAGGCACCAGGGACATAATAGTGAATAAAGTCCTTGTGCTTCAGGATTGAATTCGTTGAATCTGCCTAACAACCCTTTGAAGGTCCTTACTATTGTTACCCCTGTTTGACAGGTGAAGAAATTGAAGCTAGGAGAGGTTAAGTAAACTCTACTCCAGGATCACACATCTAAGAAGCAGCTGAGCTGGGATTCAAACTTAGATCCATCCGATTCTTTACAGACCGTATCATTGATTGCCAGGCTCTGCAACCACTCTGAGAAAGGAAGTAATGAGACAGGGGGTGATTTGGGGCTGAAGCAGAAAGTGCTGGCAAGGTCCTTACGTGGGGAGAGAACTGGGAGTCAGAGCCAGTGTCGATGAGGAGTCAGAGCCACTCCCACGCGTTGAGGCTAAGGCAGTTAAGGCTGGCAAGGAATCTCTCCTTCACTCAGGCGAGAAGCAGCCTGTCAGCCCTCAGAATGATCTGGGTTTGAGAGTTCCTGGTGCATATCTGGGAAAAGCTTGTGTGTAAGGGACACCCATGATGTTTGCACACAATAGGTCTAGAAATGATATGCAGTGGATGGGTGAGGGCCTTACCCCTCTCTGCCACCCAGACTCTGAGGTTATAGGCACAGACTAATAACCCTCCAGGGGAAAAGGACAAATGTGTGACCCTAAATTTGCATTTAGTTGAATATTTACAGGATGAATGAATGATTTTGGTTCACATGTACATAACAAGCCATCAAAAGCAATTAGGTTGGGGGCTGGAGCAATGGCTCAGCGGTTATGGTGCTTGCCTGGATGCGTGAGGTTCAAATCCTAACACCACATACACAACAAAGTGTCGGAGCAACAAAAGCCACATGAAAAACTAAATAAAATCGATTCTCTCTATCTCACACTGTCCCTCTCTCTCTTAAACAAACAAACAAACACCCCAGCAATTAGGCTGCACTTTAGCAAATGCCAAAGACCGCAGGTTTTTGAATTCTCAGCAACCCCTGGGGAAACCAGGACAGGAATCCCTCAGCACATTCTTGGGCTACAAGAAGCCAAAACATTGACAAAGAAAGGAAAGATGAAAGGCATTTGGGACCAAGACATCCTAACACAAAGAGCCTCTCTCAGCCTAAAAGAAAAGTACTGATTGACTCAGTCCAGTTTCTATTCTCCAAAAAAAGTCAGCGTTTAAGGTCAGAGAATAGGAAATGCTGATAAGTCATTAAGTTCATTAAGTCCCTCCAGAGCATCAATATAACCCAATGAAGACTCACGCCTGTGTCCTTATCCATTTACAACTACACAGGAGGGGGCTGGAGCGGTGGCCCAGCGGTTACAGCACCTGCCTGGCATGCCCGAGGACGCAGGTTCAAACCCCAGCACCCACGTACATAACCAAGTGTCAGAGCAACAAGGGTCACATGAGGAACTTATTAAAATTGATTCTCTCTCTCTCTCTTTCTCTCACTGTCCCTCTCTTAAAGAAAGAAAGAAAAACTACACGGGAGCTGAGCAGTTCCTAACCAACACACACGCCAACACATACCGTCTCTCATCACTGTGATCTGATTATATACGCACAGCCAAGTCACTGCAATCAACTGGAACCTTCCCAAAGAGTAGAGTAATGTAGGTTTCATTTCTGACAGAGTAAAAAGGATATGGCCAAGAAAGGGTGTTAGCATTCTCAAGGTCCCCCAGCCCTGAGCATGAATTAGCTCAAAGCTGCCCATCTAGACGTCCTTGATGCTGTTGGTCTGTTTGTTTTAGTGCCATTCAACACACTTGGAGGTCCCACTGAACATCCGATTGGCTTTGAACACTGTTTGCCACGCTGATGCAACTCTTGCGACAGAGGTTGGAAATTGGCATCTCTTCCCTCGTCCTCTGCGTCTTTGAGTGTCCTGGCTGCTTGGGTCTCAAACTGTGGATTTTGAACTTGGTATAGAATTTGGGAAACGAAGGGCTTGAAAAATAATATACCAGGGGATCCAGCATGCTGTTCATGTAGGTGAAACTGAGGGTGACATGCAGCGCTAGGTGGACAGATGGATCACAGGCGCTGGAAGGCACCGTCCAGATGAAATACAGTCTGGCCAGAACGCTGGGCAAGTAGCACGTGACGAACACAGCGGCCACCACCGTGATGAAGCGGATGGCCTTCTTCATGCGAGTCTGTCTGGCCAGCTGCTGCCTCTGCTTCAGGCTCCGGACAACCTTGTAGGAGCAGAACAAGATGATGCCAAGGGGCAGGAAGAACTCCAGCTGGAACATGGCGTCGTGCCAGCCGTTGGCTGACTCCATTATGAAGCTCTCGCAAGACGTGGCATTCTCCTGCAGACAAAGGTGGCTCTCCACCAGAAGATGCACAGTCCCCAGGATGACCAAGGTCCAAAGGACACAGACGGCGCCAGCCGCAGTCCTGGTGGAGATGGCATTCAGCAGGTGGTGGGGGTGGACCACTTTGAAATACCTGTCCACGGCCACCACCGTCAGGAAGACGATGCTCCCAGCCCTGTTCACGGCCAACATGAAGAGCACCAGGCGACAGGAAAGATCCCGAAAAGCCCAGTGCCTGTGTCTACGGTAGTAGTCCGTGCGAAAGGGTAGGCAGACCATCAGGAGGAAATCGGCCACGGCCAAGTTGAAAAGATAAATAGTGCTCGGCTTCCAGGTCTTCACGTGAAAGCAGAAACCGCACAGGGCAATTCCGTTGCCCAGGGCACCAAGCACGAAGGCCAGGATGAGTAGCGGGGGCATCACCTGTGAGATGGCATTGCCCTCTATGAGGCAGCACGACCCGTTGTCCATCGTGTGGGGAGGACGGGGGTCCTGGAGTCCCCACCAAGGCACAGATGCCGAGCTGTGTGCTACCACTCACCTGGAGGCCTGGCCCCCAACCTCACCACCTTGGCACTGCACATGAGGGTAGACACGACCATCACACCCGGAAGAGAAACCAGTCAGGAAACGAAAGCCACAAGGAGGTCCTTGCTCTGGAGCCCGGGTTACAAGCTGCTTCTCTTCCGGAGAGGTGAAGCCCGTAGCTCTTCCAGGCTCCCCGATGCATGCGATATCTTGTAGGTGGTCATTTCTGGGAAGCGGCCAGGGTGTCCCATGAGATTCATGCTGCAGAGGAGTTGCTGGATGCAGCCCCGGAATAATTTTGATTTTCAGCTTCCCTCTTTGTCCTGCGACTCACTGTGCTCTGCAGAGCGCCTGTTGCTGGCCCAGAGGGCAGGGGAAGGCTTGTTTGTCCTCCCTCCTGGTGGAGAAATACAAACATTTCCTGGAGTCAGTCTGAGTCTCTGCCATGGCTTTCCTCCCTAACCTTTGCCTGACTGCCCTATCCTCTCCCCCATCCCATGGGGCGCCTGCGAGGGGAGGCTCTGTTCTGCAGATGCCTAAAGCCATCCCTGTGCCTGCCCCCCAAAACAGCACTCAAACATTGGGAGGTCTACAGAGAAAAAAATGTTCTAAACAGGACATTTGTTGGGTGTTAGAAAAATTCTTTGAAAGGGGTGACCCTTCCTCCCCTCCATCCCTCCCTACTTCCCTACCCTTTGCTTGCTTCTGGGGACCCCGAGTTGCACAACCAGCAAGACTATGAAATGGACCTGAAGCCGCGCTCCAGGGCTATGTCCAGGAGACAGCCTCTGTGGGACCCGTCCCCGGGTTGTGGGAAAGTAGAGCCCAGCAATTTTGCAAAGAGGACTTGGCTCTGCGTTTCCTGCTGGCTGCTCAGAAGGGCCAAACGCCACGATATGAATGTCTTTAATTTGAATTATTGCTGAGCCTGTGGGTGTGGGTGGATGGGAATGGGGGGAGTTGGTTAAGGCTCTATCTCTAAAAGCATCATGGGTAAAATTAGGCTGTGCAAGAAACCAGAGTCTTTGCTGAGATCTTCTGCCCTTTGACTTTAGGGATTATCTTCTCCCCTGTGCCTTGCAGCTCCCAATTTAGGAAAGGGGTGGGTGTGGGAGAGCAGGGTGCATTGAAAGAATGTGCCCAGCTTCGTCCACATGCTGGCTAAAGCTACATTTTTTTCCCCCAACTGAATGGTCAATTCCAAATCAGTCTAATAACCTTCTCCACTGCTTCACCCTGTCACACACCACCGTCACCTGCCATCTGGACTACGGAAAGAAACAGCTTGCTGGCTGGTTCCCCTCCCTCTAACCTGTTCCCTGTAAGCTTCTCCCACACGACCGGTTGAATTCTCTCAAGCACACATGGTGTAACCTATTTCATCGTCTGTCCTCCTGCCAACCTGGCCAGGTGGCACACAGGTGGTCTGTGGGCCATAGGTGCTTCAAAAGCGAGTTTGCTTGGCCCACATGTTTAGAAAAACTAGAATTGTCCTATAGAAGCCTGAATTTCTTTCTTCCTTTAGATCTGCCACTGTGGACTAGTAATCCCACAAGCTGGTCATCACCTGGACCTGAGAGTAGCGGTCCCTGCAGATGGGGCGGGGAAGGGGACTACCCCCAACCACTCACTACTACCTTATATCTGCCTGGACTCCCCAGTTTACATGCCTGGTCTCTGGGGGCTTTTGAGTCCGTCGCCTCTGTTCTAGGTTCAAGGTCAGATTTCTTGGGGTGACACAGTCTATGCATGGTTCCCCATCAGCCTTTCCAATATAATTCTTCTGTCCCTTCCCTTTTCTCCTAACATCACACTTGTTAATCTCATAGCTTCGGGGTTTTCTTCTTTCTTTCTTTTTCTTCTCTCTCTCTCTTTTTTTTTTTTTTTTTTTTTTTTTTTGTACCAGGAGTTGAACCCAGGGGGCTACATCCCCAGCCCTTTTTATTTTTCATTTTGAGATAGGGTCTTGCGAAGTTGCTTAGAATCTCTCAAGTTGCTGAGGCAGGAGGACCTAGGCCAGGCACGGTGGCACTCACCTGTAATCCTAGTGGCTCAGGAGGCTGAGGCATGAGGATTACAGTTTCAAAGCCAGCTTCAGCAACTCAGCGAGGCGCTGAGTAACTTCACAAGACCTTGCCTCAAAAAAATAAAAATGAAAAAATAAAAAAAGACTGGGGATGCGGCTCACAGGTTAAGTACTTCTGCCTTCAAGCCCTGGTACCAAAATAAATACATAAACAGAGCTACAGAATAAATAAATTAATAGGGCTGCGGACATGGCTCAGTGGTTAAGCACCCTTGGGTCCAATCCCTGGGTGAGCCGTCTGTGAGAGCTCCCAACAGTCGCCGTCACTCCATGGGCTTTGGGGTTCAATGAGGAACCAACTTTTGGGGGTAGTAACCACTGTAGGCTGTCACACTGCAGAGGCCAAGTGACACTGAATACCTCCAGGTGCTCAGTCTGCAAGTTTCCACAAATGGTGAATATTTTTCTTTTTCAGTGCTGGGAATGGAACCCTAGCATTGAGCCACACACCCAGCTCGCGCAGCTCAGATGGTGGGCGTTATCCGGGACTTTCAGAGACTCTTGTAAACACAAACTTGCACTTTCCCCACACGACTAACAGCTGCCTTCTTTCCACATTCTTTCTTTCTTGCCAAATCACTTCCCTTTCTCCTTTTGACCATAGAATTAGCTGGAAGGCAAAGGATTAAGAAAACAGCAATTTCTCCAAAAGTCTAGTGGATTTTCATACACAAACTGATCTTTTTTTCAAATACTCTTTTTTTAAAAGAGAGAGAGAGAGGGACAATGAGAGAGAGAGACAGAATCAATTTTACTAAGTTTCTTCATGTGGCTTTCGTTTCTCTGAGACTTCGATTGTACGTGGTGCTGGGGTTTGAACCCGTGTTCTTGCACATGCCAGGCAAGCACCATAACCACCCAGGCACCACTCCAGCCCCAAACAAGCTGATCTTACTGTACCGCAGAAGCTATAAGGAGGTGGAATCACTCTTGGAGAATAATGTGTTCCAGAGGATCCTCTGCACCCTCCTTCTTCACCATCATATTAAAATCCACCTGAAAATCAACTCAAATGGATCTATGACCTACACGTAAGACCACAACCATAAAACTCCTGGTAAAAGACACAGGGGGAAATTCTATGAGGTTGAATTTGACATTGATTTCTTGAATATGATGCTAAAAGCACATGCAATAAAACAAACATAATAGGTAAACTTGGCTTCATCAAAATTAGAAGCTTTTGGGGTGGGGATTTAGCTCAGTGGCAGAGCACTTGCCTAGCGCAAAGTCTTGAGTTTGGCCATGGGCTCTAATAAAAAAAAAATTAAAAGCTTTTCAGCATCAAAGGACAATGTCAGCAGAGTGAGGAGGTGACCCATGGAATGGAAGGACATGTTCACAAACTGTGTCTGATGCAAGATTACTGTTCAAAATATACTGGGAACTCCTGCAGCTCAGGAACAGAAATCAAGCTGGGGACGGTGGTGCACGCCTGCAAGCCTAGGACTCAGAAGGCTGTGGCAGGAGGATCATGGGTTCCAAAGCCAGCCTCAGTAAATTAGTGAGAACCTAAGCAACCAAAATAAAAAAATAAAAGAAGTCTGGGAATGTTTCTCAGCGGTTAAGCCCTGCTGGTCAATCCCCCATAAACCCCCTATAAAAAAGAGAAAACGCATTTAGCTGGGTGTGGTGGTACACATCAGTAATTCCAGAGACTCAGGAGGCTAAGGCAGGAGGATGGCAAGTTTGAGGCCAGGCTCAGCAATTTAGTGAGACTCTGTCTAGAAAAAAAAAAAAAAAAAAAAGTGAGGGGGCTGGAGCAGTGGCTCAGCAGTAACAGCACTTGCCTGGCATACGCAAGGACGCGGGTTCAAACCCCAGCACCATGTACACAACAAAGTGAGCAACGAAAGCCACATAAAAAACTAAATAAAAAATTGATTCTTTCTCTCTCACTGTTCCTCTCTCTTTAAATAAATAATAAAAAAAAAAAGACTGGGGAGGTAGTGTCGATGCCTCGGGGTTTAATCCCCAGCCCAGCAAACAACAAATCCACTCGAATGTGCTCATCATCATCGAACCGACTGCTTCATAGTGGTTAAAATGGTAAAGTTTATTTTAAGCACGTCTTATGACACATGAAAATCCAGAGTGGTCTATAGCCATTGAGTGAAGGGTGCAGGGCTGACTGTCGTGTGCATCACCATCGAAGTGCTCCATGACACGTCGGCAACCCATAGCAGCCTATGTCGTACAGCTCCGTTCCTGTAAAATGTCACACACAAAATACAAACAGAATGAGACCCAGAAGGTCATTGACCAAAAAGTGGCTGATAAGTGTCTCTGGAGTGGTTGAAATTTGAGGACTTTTTGTTTCTTTATTATGTTATTCCTTACAATTTGAATTTTCTGCCAAACAAGCTTCTATTATTCTTGTAAAGCCTACCTCAAGCTTCCATTTAGGAGCCGTGACTATTCCAAAGCCCTTCACCCACTTTGTGATGATTCTCTATCCTTCCAGCTATTCTTATGATTTTATGATTTATTTATTTCAGTACTGGGGATTAAACCAGGGGGTGCTCTACCACTGAGCCACACCCCCACATCTTTTTATTTTTACTTTGAGATAGGCTCTTGTTAAGTTGCCTAGACTGGCCTCAAACTTGCTACCCTCCTGCCTCAGCCTCCCAAGTTGCTGGGATTACAGGTGTGTGCTCTCATACCCAGCCATCCTTTCTTTTGATTTTAGTTCCTTAAAATATAATATGTCGGGCTGGAGTGGTGGCTCAGCAGTTTAGGCACTTGCCTGGCAAGCACGAGGACCCGGGTTCAAACCCTAGCACCATGTACACAACTAAGTGTTGGAGCAACGAAGGCCATGTGAAAAACTAAATAAAGTTCTTTCTCTCTTTCTCTGTCTCTCTCACTGTCCCTCTCTCTTTAAAAAAAAAAATCTAATATGTCCCTGGGCTGGAGCAGTTGCTCAGCATTTATGGCACTTGCCTGGCATGTGCCAGGATGCGGTTTCGAACCCAGCACCATGTACACAATGAAGTCTTGGAGCAACAAAAACCACATAAAAAACTAAATAAAAATTGATTTGCTCTTCCTCTTTCTGTCCCTTTCCCCCTCTCTCTTAAAAAAAAAAAAAACAGAGGGGCTGGAGCTGTGGCACGGTGTTTATGGCACTTGTCCAGCATGCGCAAGTATGTGAGTTCGAACCCCAGCACCAGGCACACAACGAAGTCTCGGAGCAACAAAAGCCAACTGAAAAACTAAATAAAATTGATTCTCTCTGTCTCTCTCTCACTGTCCTTCTCTCTTTAAAAAAAGAAAAATTGGCCTCCATCAGCGTAAACTCAAAGACTTTAAGAAACAAGTCTAGGGAGAATTTAAAAACTTAACCACATTCTGTTACTGAGATGCTGGTTAGTTTTGGTTTTTGGGGGTACTGAGGATTTAACCCAGGGCAATTTACCACTGTGCTATATCCCCAGCCCTTTTATTACTTTGAGACAGAGTCTTACTAATTTTCTTGCACTTGCTAAGTTGCTGAGGCTGGCCTTGGTATTGTGATCCTCCTGTCTCAGCCTCCTGAGCCACTGGGATTACAGGTGTGCGCCACTGTGTCTACACTGTGTCTAGCTTCTGAGTGTTTTTTTATTTTTTTTAACAATTTGATTTAGTTTTTCATGTGGCTTTTGTTGCTCCAAGACTTTGTTGTGTACGTGGTGCTGGGGTTTGAACTTGTGTCCTTGTGCATGCCAGGCAAGCGCCGTAACCCCGCCCGGTGAGCCACCACTCCAGCCCCTTATGAGTGTTTTGATATGATCAGGGAGTGGAATCCTGCAGGTGACTGAAGCCACTTCTTTAGTAACCAGGACCTTAAGGAGCAGCTTCTGGTCCTGTTTTTCAGATTCCACATCAGACAAAGGGAACTTTGCCACCACTCACAGAGAGCTCAAGCCCTACGCTTGGTTCCTCTTCTTCCTGGCCCCACCACAGTCCGCAGTCTCTTGAGAGTACACGTTCCGGTTTCTTCTCCACCCATGTTGCTACCACTTTGTCTGGTCCAGATTGGCTTGCAGTCTCTCTCCTCCTCCCATCCGTTCTCCCAACACTCAAATCCGAGTGCTTACTCACCTGGTTGAGATCCAGAAGCTTCCATCGCCCCATGCAGGAAATTCAAGGTTGCTGACTGCAGGAGCTGGCCCAGCACCTCAACATGAGCCATGGCTGCTTCCAGTTGCCAAGGGACTCACTCTACAGGGATCTCTGGAGACCCTCTTCCTTCTCTTCTAGGCCTGGCTAACTCTTTTGCAGGCCTAAGCCTGGACCAGCGTCTTCCAAGAGAACTTTCTACAAAGTTGGAAATGTCCTATAATACTGTCTCCCCTCCATATTGCTGGATCCACATCTGAGAATTCAATCAACCATGGATTAGAAATATTTGAAAAAAAAGTGTCTGTATTGAGCTCGTACAAATTTTCCTTGTCATTCTTTTCCATCTTTTTTAAGAGAGAGAGAGAGAGAGAATCAATCTTATTTATTCATTCATCTGGCCTTTGTTTTTCTGACTTAGTTGGGTCCATGGTGCTGGGGTTCGAACTCCGGTCCTCCTGCATGCCAGGTAAGCACTCCAGCCACTGAGCCACGGCTCTATCCCTCTTGTCTTTATTTTCTAAACAATACAGAATAGCAACCATTTACATAACTGTATTAGTTATTATGTCATCTAGAGATGATTTAAAATATAGAAGAGCCAAACATAATGGCTCTCAACAGCAATCTCAGTTCTTCAGGAGGCTGAGGCAGGAGGATTGCAGCTTTGGGGCCAGCCTGGGCCATTTAGTGAGATCCTATCTCAGAATAGAATAAAAATGGGGGCTGGGGGCTGGGGGCTGGAGCCGTGGCTCAGCCATTACGGCGCTTGCTTGGCATGTGTGAGGACGCAGGTTCAAACCCCAGCACCACGTACACAATGAAGGTTCAGAGCAATGAAAGCCCCATGAAAAACTAAACAAAATTGATTCTCTCTTTCTGTCTTAAAAAAATATTTTTAGGGCTGGAACGGTGGCTCAGCGGTTTCAGCGCTTGCCTGGCAAGCATGAGGATCCGGGTTCAAATCCAAGCACCACTTACACAACTAAGTGTTGGAGCAACTAAGGCCATATGAAAAGCTAAATAAAGTTGTTTCTCTCTTTCTCTGTCCCTCTCACTGTCCCTCTCTCTTTAAAAAAAAATATTTTTAATTATAAAAAAAAAAGAATAAAAAGGGCTGGTGAGGTAACTCAATGGTAAAGTGCCACTGGGTTCAATCCTAAATTAAAAAAAAAAAAAAGGAAGTATATAGGAGGCTGTGCATAGGTTATATGCCGACACTAAGCCTTTTTGTTTTTTATTTTTATTTGTGTTTACAGCAGTGGAACTTGAACCTGGAGAGGCTTTACCAGTGGGCTACATTCCTAGCATTTTGTTATTTTATTTTTTTAAGAGACAAGGACAGTGAGAGAGAGAGAGACAAAGATAATCAATTTTTTTTTTGAGAATCAATTTTTTATTGAGTTTTTCACATGGCTTTCGTTGCTCTGACACTTAGTTGTGTGCATGGTACTGGGGTTTGAACTCATGTACTTGTGTATGCCAGGCAAGCACCATAACTGCCAAGCCACCGTTCCAGCCCCCATTTTTTTTATTTTTTATTTTGATACAGGGTCTTGCTAAATTGCCTGATTGGCTCCAAGTTTACAATCTTCCTGCCTAAGCTTCCTGAGTCACTGTAGTTATAGGTGTGTGCCACCTTTCCTGTCTGTCATTTTATATAGGGGACTTTAGAATCTGCAGATTTGGGAATGGGAGTTTTGGGAACCCACCCCATAGATATAGAGGGTCAACTACATACATGTAGCTATTGAGTTCTTGAAAGGGGCTGGTAGGAACTGAGTTTTGAATAGAATTCAATTTTTATCAACACTTAAAGGCCACTTGCTGGGCTGGAGCGGTGGCTCAGCGGTTTCAGCGCTTGCCTGGCAAGCACGAGGACCCGGGTTCAAACCCCAGCACCACGTACACAACTAAGTGTTGGAGCAACGAAGGCCATGTGAAAAAACAAATAAAGTTGTTTCTCCCTTTCTCTGTCTCTCTTACTGTCCTTCTCTCTTTAAAAAATAAAAAAAAAATAAAAAATAAAGGCCACTTGCGGTTTGTGGCTACCATATAGGAAGCTCAGGAAACCTCATTTTCACGACTTCTAAGCCTCTTGTGAATCTCCCCCTCTAGTCTGGGTGCAGCCATCTCTCCTGTGCCTCTTCTGCCACCCACACTTCCCAGGGGTATGTGGAGTCACCTGGACAGAGTGCGAGAGTTAATTTTATTGTTTCCTCTGGTTCTTGTTTTTCCTCCGCTTAGTTGTGTGAGTGGTGCTGGGGTTTGAACCCAGGAACTCTGCATGCCAGGCAGGCGCTGTAACCGCTGAGCCACCGCTCCAGCCCCCACTCAGCATGTCTTAAATAAATAAAGCAGTGAACAACTGATTCCAGGCCTGGGCAGTCTGCTTGTTTGCCCAGCTCTGAGGATACATGACTGAACAGGAAAGAACTTGGGGACACACCTGCCAGGCTGATTGTCATGGGCTTGGGGCTCTCGGGCCATATCACACCACCCACTCGGATGCTTTTATAAGATAGCATCTATCTCACTTTACTCGTGACAAGGGCAGGAAGTGGACATTCTGGCTGGGCTACCTAACAGGTGGTAGGAGGAGAAACTGTCTGTGTTGTGTGAATTCAGGGGCTCTGCTTCCCCAAAACTCCTTTCCCAGCCAGGGGCCAGAGTATGTGACTGTCCCAGCTTCCTGATTCTGATGTAGCAAATTACCAGAAATGTGGTGGCTCGAACTATCCCCTCAAGCTTCTGGAAACCAGAAGTCTGGAGTCAAGGTGCTGGCAGGACTGTGTCCCTCTGGAGGCTCTGGGAGAGACTTTGTTCCTTGCTTCTTCCAGCTTCCTGCTGGCTGCTTTCCTCTAATCTCTGCCTCAGGGGTCACCTTGCCTCTTGCCCAGGACTCCTTCCCTCTCTCTTTTTTGTACTAGGGATTGAACCCAGGGTTGCTTTATTGCTGAGCCACACCTCCAGCCCTTTTTATTTTTTGAGACAGGGTCTCAATAAGTTGCTAGGAAGCTGGTTTTGAACTCATGATCCTCCTGCCTCAGCCTCCCAAGTTACTGGGACTATAGGAGTGCATTGCTGCTCCTGGCTCCACGTGTCTCTTTTGAGGACATTGGCTGGGGCTGGAGCAGTGGCTCAGTGGTTATGGCACCTGCTTGGCATGTGCAAGTATGTGAGTTCAAACCCCAGCACCACGTACACAACAAAGTGTTCAAAGAAAGCCATGCGAAAAAATAAGTTGATTCTGTCTCTCTCTCTCTCTCTCTCTCTCTCTTTAAAAGAAAGTTGGCTACTGGATTTAAGGCCTAGATCATCTGGAATCATTTTATATTGGGAGCTCAATTACATTTGCAGAAACTCTTTCCGAATAAGACCATATTCACAGGTTGCAGGAATCAGAAAGTGGACTTCGCTCATGCACAGGGGAGGGTGACCATTCAACCTTCTGCACCCATAGGGTTCAAGTTCTGGAGTTCCTCTCTACCCAGCTATTTCAAAACGTCTTCTCTGGAAAGGAAAAGAAGAATTACTGACCAATTTAAGGTTTAAGTGATTCATCATATTTTTTGCTTGTTTGTTCTGTGGGGAACCGATGCAGCCCAGGAGAAGGCTGGGGGCCTAAAGCCAAGAGAAAATGCTCCTTAAGAGACAGATGAGACCTGAGCTGACACAGGTTATGACAAGGAAATTCCCTGCCACTTCAGAATGAGCTTTGAAAATTGAAAACAGGGGATAGAGTGGTAGCTCAGTCATTAAGGCGCTTGCCTGGCATGCACAAGGATGCGGGTTTGAACCCCAGCACCACGTATACAACAAAGTCTTGGAGCAATGAAACCACATGAAAAATTAAATAAAATTGATTCTCTCTCTCTCTCTCTCTCACTGTCCCTCTCTATTAAAAAAAATTGGGGCTGGAGCGGTGACTCAATGGTTACTGCGCTTGCCTGGCATGAGCAAGTACATGAGTTCAAACCCCAGCACCACCACGTACACAACAAAGTGTCCATTGAATGAAAGTCACATGAAAAACTAAATAAAGATTGCTTTTCTCTTTCTCTCTCTGTCCACTCTTTATATATATATATGCAAACAAAGCCAGGTATGTTGATTGAAGCATGGTGTAATCCCAAGGGCTCAGGAGGCTGAGACAGGAGGATTACAATTTCAAAGCCAGCCTCTGCAACTTAGCAAGACCCTGTATCAAAATAAAAAATAAGAAGGGCTGGCGCCCTGGTTCAGCAGTTACAGTGCTTGCCTGGCATTTGAAGGGATGCAGATTCAAACCCCAGCACCACATCCACAACAAAGTGTCAGAGCAACGAAGGCCATGTGGAAAACTAAATAAAATTGATTCTCTCTCTCTCTCTCTCTCACACTATCCCTCTCTCTCAAAAACAGAGGAGGTTTTCTGTAAAGATGTAAAGAAGAAAGAAGAAATACTGGGACTGATGTAGCTCAATAGGAGAGCATTTACCTAGCATGCATGAGGCCCTGGGCCTCAACAAATTCAATCCCCAGCACAAAGAGAAAGGAAGGAAGAAATACTGAATATATGTAGGTGAAATTCAGGGACTTCGTCAAAGTAGTCACAGAGAAAGGGAATAGAAATGATAGGTGTAGCTGGTTGATGAGAACATGAGCTTTTCATGGTCCTATTCTCTCTACTTTTGTGAATTTTTCAAATAAAAAGTTAAAGAAAACTGAGAGCAACATAAATTATGATGGCTTCAATCAATAAAATACATGTCTTTGTTAAATAAAATATATACTCATCGAAGAGTATGATAGTGTTCCCTTGTCTGACAGTCCCTTGGGTCCCCTCTGCTCTAAGCAAACCCACTATCCATACAAAAAGAGACTAAATTGTAAGTACCGACCGGGAAAGATGGGCAGGATATGTGGACAACGCATGAGACCACATTGTAGCTTGTGTAATATGATTTGATTTTTGTAAATTAAAAATAATACATATTCCTTTGTAGATAGCTGTGGGAATGCAGACGTCTCATTTGCTGTGGGAAAGAGTTTGGCAGTTACTCAAAAACATAGAATCGGGGGCTCCACAGTTACGGTGCTTGCCTGGCATGCGCGAGGACGTGGGTTCAAACCCCAGCTCCAATTAAGTGTTGGAGCAACAAAAGCCACATGAAATACTAAATAAAACTGATTCTCTCTCTCTCTCACTGTCCCTCTCTCTCATTAATAAAAATAATAATAAAACAATAACAACAAACCCATAGAATTGCCATCAGACTCAAGGATTCCACTTCTAGGTATAAACCCTAGAGAACTGAAAACTGGACTCAAATACTTGTATACAAATGTTCATAGCAGCAGTGTCCCACTACCCAAAAAACAGTGCAGTGTTTTATTTTATGTGATAACTTGGCTGGACAATGATGCCTAGATATTTGGTCAAACATTATGCTAGATGTTTCTGAGGGTCTTTTTTGGATGAGAAGAGGGTAGCTCAGGGGTAGAGCACCAGCCTAGCATGGGTGAGACTCTGTATCCTAGCACGGGGAAAAAAAAAATCTGTAGCCTTAGTAAACCTGATTGCTTTCCATGGAGCCTGTAGTCCTCATCGCATTGGTAGAAGGCCACCTGAGAGCAAAGACTGATCTCCCATGAGCAAGAAGGAATCTTACCAGCAGACAGCCTTCTGACTTGAACACCACCACGGGCTCTCCGGACTCTCCAGCTGGCTGCTCTACCCTGAAGTTGTTTTTTTTCACTGAGCGCCATTCCCAGCCCTTCCTTTATTTATTTATTTATTTTTAAGGGGTGGTGGTGGTGGTGGAATCATCTTTATTGAGCTTTTCATCTGGCCTTTGTTTCTCCGACACTCACTTGTGTGTGTGATGCTGGAGTTTGAATCTGGGTCCGTACACATGCCAGGCAAGCGCTCCAGCCGCTCAGCCATTGCTCCAGCCCCCACCCCTTTATTTTTTTAATTTTAAGACAGGGTCTTACTAAGTTCTTTAAGGCCTAAGTTGCTGAGGCTGGCTTTGAACTTGCAATCCTCCTGCCTCAGCCTCCCAGGTCACTTGGATAACAAGTGTGTGCCACTGTGCCTGGCTTTACCCTGAAGATTTTGGGTTTGCTAGTCTCCATAGACATGTGAGCCAATTCCTTAACATAAATTTCCCACTGTATATATATGTGTGTGTGTGTGTGTGTGTGTGTGTGTGTGTATTCTATTAGCTCTGTTTCTCTGGAGAGCATGGATAATACACGTGGAATCATTATTCTAAGTGTAAGAAGGCAGGCACAAAAGGTTATATATTATATGATTCCACACAGTGAGCTAATACCCCAACTTGCATGTATTTATTTATTTATTCATTTTCAAGACAGTGTGCAAGTTGCCCTGCAGGTTGCCAACTTGGAATCCTCCTGCCTCAGCCTCCTGAGTTACTGATATCGTAGGCATGTGCCACCATGAGTAGCTTTTGTTTTTTTTAAGGTGGGGATTGAACCCAGGTGTGCTTTACCATTGAGCTACATCCCCAGTTATTTTTCTGTTGCAGACAGGGTTATGTTAAGATGCTGAGACTGGCCTTCAACTTGCAATGCTCCCGCCTCAGCCTTTTGGGTCGCTGTCATTACAGGCATGCACCAGGGCACCGGGCTTCACCTCTTTTGAAGGCCTCACGTGTAAAATAGGGACAATGTTACTTATAACATTCTTTTTTTTTTTTTTAAAGAGAGAGAGAATGAATCAATTTTTTTTTTTTTTTTTTAGTTTTTCATGGACTTTCGTTGCTCAGACACTTCATTGTGTGCGTGGTGCTGGGGTTCGAACCCGCGTACTCGCGCATGCAAGGCAAGCGCCGTAACCGCTGACCCACCGCTCCAGCCCCTACTTACAACATTCTAATATGAAGGAAAGCGAGTTTGTGTAAAGTGCTTATAACAGTGTACAACACAGAGAAGGTGCTGTGTACATTACAGCCTTTGATACTACTATTGTCATTATTTGCACCATGCTGGCAACAGCAGTCTGGAGATGGAGAAACCTTCATTTTCTCCTGTACACACTTCTATATTTTTGGGGAAAAAATTGTTTCTTCTGGTGCAGGGGTTAGAACACAGGGATTTGAACATGCTAGGCAAGTGCTCTATCACTGAGCTACACTCCCAAACTGGAACTTTCCGTGAAAAGTATGTAATCTTTTTTATAATTAGACTTTTATTACAATAAAAACATATTGAAATGAGACTCTCAGAGTCTCAAGGGCCTTTGGGTTCCTCATAACAGGAGGGTCCTTGGTTTGGCTAGGGAAAGATGGGTTTCACTGCCTGACTTAACAAGAGCATCTATCTCATCCTGATAAAATTGTATCATCTTTTAAAATGAATCTTCACTGAACATATATGGGCCTCTGTGGCAAAACTGGTTGAGTCCCTTCTTGTTAGTCCTGTATTGCAGGAAGCACAAATGACCTTATTAAACATCTAATTTTTGAAGAAGCTGGACAGGTTGGTTTTCATTAACCTCTGTAAAGCCTCAGTCCCCTAATGCCCTCCCTTCCACCAGTGCTTCTGGGGTCACAGGCTCAGATGATGGCATATTTACACGCAGTTTTGCCTTCCCAGCATCCACGCACCTTCCTTTTGCACCCTGATTTTCCTTTGGCAACCTGTCCCTCTTCCCTCTCCAACTCTGAGGCTTGGGAGAATTTAGCTCCACTCCCTGGCCCAAAGGAGCATGTGATCAGGCCAGGCCAATCAGGTGACGCCATTCATGCACCCCTGTGATTGGCTCAGGGGCAGTCACTTGGCTCAAAGGCTAAAGAGGCCAGGTGCAGTGGCCCAGGCAGATATTCCAGCTGCTGCTGGCAAGGTGGGGTCCGGAGTTTTGCAAGTTGGTGACCAGTCTGGGTAATTTACTGAGACCAATGTAAAAAAAATAAAATAAATAAAGGACTGGGATGTAGGTAGCCCGGAGGTAGAGCCCTTACCTAGCATGCTGATGGTCCTGGGTTCAATCTCCAGCCACCAAAAGGAGGCTGGGGGCGGGGAGAAGGGGGAAGAGCCAGAGCATGAAAAGAGAGATTCCTTTAAAATTTGAATTAATTTTTAAAACGTACAGAAAAGCTACAAGAAAACACGAAGTAGCTCGGCACCGTGGTGCACACCTGTAATCCCAGTGACTCAGGGTGGAGGCTGAGACCAGAGGATTGTAAGTTCAAAGCCAGACTCAGCAATTTAGTGAAGCCCTGTCTCAAAATTAAAAGGCTGGAGATCTGGCTCAGTGGTTAAGCATCCCTGGATTCAATCCCTAGTACAAAACAAACACTATCAGGCCAAGAGCAAGGTGCCCTCTTGCTAAGAGAGTAATTCTTTTTTTTTTTTTTTTAAAGAGAGGACGGTGAGAGAGAGAGGGAATCTCTCTCTCTCTCTCTCTCTCTCTCTCTTTTTAAGAGACAAACAACTTTAGTTTTTCAGTTGGCCTTCGTTGCTTTAACACTTAGTTGTGTATGTGGTGCTGGGGTTTGAACCTGGGTCCTGGTGCATGCCAGGCTAGCACTGAAACTGCTGAGCCACCGCTCCAGCCCCGAGAATCATTTTTATTGAGTTTTTCTTATGGCTCTTGTTGTTCCGACACTTCGTTGTGTACGTGGTGCTGGGGTTTGAACCCGCGTACTTGCACATGCTGGCAAGCATCATAACCATGGCTGAGCCTCAGCTCCAGCCCTAAGAGAGTAATTCTTTTTTCTTTTTCTTTCTTTCTTTTTTTTTTAAGATAGAGGGACAGTGAGAGAGACAGAGAAAGAGAGAAACAACTTTATTTAGTTTTTCACATGGCCTTCATTGCTCTAACATTTAGTTGTGTACGTGGTGCTGGGGTTCGAACCTGGGTCCTCGTGCTTGCCAGGCAAGCGCTGAAACCTCTGAGCCACCGCTCCAGCCCAGGGAGTAATTCTTGAGGAGAGGCATAAAAGAGAGAGGCAGTAAGTAAAACATCCTTTTCAGAAAGAGAGTGTTTTCAATTTAGAGTACAGTGAACAGATGAAAAATTTATTAGCTCTAGGCACTGAAGCGGTGGCAAATGCAAGGAGCCGGTTCAAACCCCAGCACCACGGACGCAACGTAGTGTCAGAGCAATGAAGACCACATGAAAAACTAAAATTGATTCTCTCTCTGTCTCTCCCCCCGCCGTCTATTTTTAAGAGAGAAGGACAGTGAGAGAGGGAGAGACAGAATCAAATTTTTTAAATTGAGTTTTTTTTCACATGGCTTTCGTTGCTCTGACACTTAGTTGCATAAGTGGTGCTGGGGTTTGAACCCATGTACTTGCACGCTGTAACTGCTGAGCCTCTGCTCCAGCCTCCTTACTCTCTAAAAAAAAAAAAAAATATATATATATATATATAGTTGTAAAGATAGTTCACTACAGCCTGAGAATCATCCCAACCCAATTCGCTTAGCAACTCTTCTGTAGGGGGTGCCTCGATGATGCTGGTTTGGTGGAATCGAGCTCCTGTCTCCCCACCCCCAGATGAAGAATGAAACCGAGGGACGCTGAGGCCAGCCTGGTAGACAGACTTTATTTTAAGAAAATGATAGAAAGCAAAGCTTGGGGAAAGAGCAGACTCCCCAGAGTGGGAGGAGGGGACGGAGTCGAAGAGGCAGTGTGGTTTGTCCTTTTTATAGGATGTTCTCTCTTCAACTGGTCGTCCTCTCCCTTCCCCCAAACCTAGCGAGACAGTTTTAGGAGAGTGAAATGGCTAGGCAGTCAGGACAAAGGGCGGGTCTAGAGCTGGCTGGTAGAGAGTGATTGACAGGGCATGTCAGGGCCTTCATATGCAAATGACCATGAGGCTCACCTGTGGGAGCAACTCCTTTGTCCCTGAGGTGGGAAAACTAAGAAATGGGGTGGACACAGATGGGAACTTGGAAAAAATTGCTACCTGTTTCGCATAGATTTTAACCAGTGACTTTGGTGCTAGGCTTCAATGCCTGCTTTGCGTAGGTTTCAACCAATGATGTAGATGCATTTCTCAATGCCTGCTTTGCATGCATGTTAATGATGCTCAGACCCCAAAGCAATATAACCCCTGGCCTAACCTCCATTAGACAGTGTTCTGCTTCCAGGTGCCCCTCCGCCTTGCGGAGTCTCTACTCTCCTTCCTTAAATAAATCCTACTCCTTTTACTCCTCCTTCCGTGGTTGTCCATGGATTTTATTCTTCAAATTCATGAGACAAGAACCCAGAAGATTGGCACCAAATTCCCGGGGTGAATTTCTACCACACCAAGAACGGCAACACCCAGCATTTAGCTGGAGAGCTGCTAATATATTTCGGCCTCAGACACCTGCAGCCAACCCAAATTCCCAGTCTTAGCTGGGAATGGCTGCAAACACTAGAAGCGGGCTATTTTGGCTGCTGGAATCTGTAGTTGGCCCAGACTCTATTTGCCAGTCAGAGCAGAGAATCCGGCCTCATCTCAAAAACCCTGCATCACTAGGACAAGGACACAGGAAATTCCAACCTTGGGTTTGTGCCTCTGGCATCAATAGAAAGAATGTGGCGCTTGCTTAGCAGAAGGGAGTGTCTGCATCAGGACCCACCTGGCCAGACCCTCCTCGCTAAGCACTGAGGATGTCAAATTGATCTTAAAAGAAAAAGAAGTGGTTTTCCCTTGATTAACTGGAACATTCTAACTACTCTGACTGCCTAACTTTCCCCCACTCTCTCATCGATTTCAGTTGTCCATCTGTATGTGTCTGGTACTTTATTACTAATATTTAAGTCCTAGTTGAAATTTAATTATTTAAACAAATTGGACAGATTTTGACACTGAACACAATGATTCGCTTTGGGCCAGGCCTTGTTCTAAGTACGGTTCAAGAACGACTTCTTGAGAGAGAGAAAGAAAGGAATCTAGTGACGGCCCATTTAATGTAGCATTGTCCACACTGAGCTACTGATGCCGGTCTGGGGGAAAGCAGGTTCTTGTGGAATAAGAACCAAGAGATGCCAAGGCAAGCAGAGGAGGCAGATGTTATTTAAAAAGAAAGATAGCAGAGCAGACTTCCCTCAGGTGGAGAAGGGAGCCAAGAGCTTGCGAAGGGGTTAGGGTTGCCCTTTTTATAAGTTTTCTCCTTTCAATCAGTTGTTGTAGGGCTGGAGCGGGGCTCAGCTGTTGGAGCGCTTGCCTGGCGTGCACAAGGACGCAGGTTCGAGCCCCAGCACACCACATGCACTACTAAGTGGCAGAGCAACAAAAACCAGATGAAAAACTAAATAAAATTGATTCTTTCTCTCTTGGTCTCTCTCACTGATCCTCTCTCTTATTAAAAAAAAAAAAAAATCAGTGCTTGAGCTGAGAAAGTTCTGGGTGGGGCTAGTAGAAAGAATGTGGCACCTTTGTTAGCAGAAGGGAGTGTCTGCATTGGGACCCACCTTGCCCACCCTCCTTAGTAGCTTTGGGGATATCAAACTGATATGCATGTTTGTTCTTTAGGAAGAGGGGGCACTTGCTCCTCTTTAAAGAAAAAAGAACTGGTTTTTCTCCACCATTCTGACTGCCAGACATTTTCCTGTCTCACTACCTTACAGATGTATTCCTAGTAGTTATAAAAAATGTTGTAGTACATTTACTTTTTTTTTTTTTTTAAAGAGAGCATCAACTTTATTTAGTTTCACATCTGATTTTTGTTACTCTAACACTTAGTTGCGTACCTGGTGCTGGGGTTTGAACCCTGGTCCTTGTGCTTGCCAGGCGACCGTGATGCCACTGAGCCACTGCTCCAGCTCCTCTTTTGGGTTTTTTGTCTTGTTTTGCTTTGTTTGGTACCAGGGATTGAACGTAGGGATGTTTAACCACTGATCCACATCACCAGCCCTTTTTATTTTTTATTTTGAGACACGGTCTCACAAAGTTGCTTAGGGCCTTGCTAAGTTGCTGAGGCTGGCTTTGAACTCACTAACCTCCTGCCTCCTGCCTCAGCCTCTCCATTTGCTGGGATTACAGGCGTGTGCCACCACACTCAGCTAGAATAGGTTTTGTTTGTTTTGTTTTTTTTGAGAGAGGGACAGAGAGAGAGAGAGAATCAATTTTTTAAATTTAGTTTTTCATGTGTCTTCCATTGCTCAGACACTTGGTTGTGTATGTGGTGCTGGGGTTCAAACCCATGCCCTCATGCATGCCAGTCAAGTGCAAAAACCGGTGAGCCATGGCTCAAGTCCCTAGAACAGGTCTTAATAAGACTTGCTGATGGCTGGTTTATTTTGGGATGCTTTAGCCATAGCCCTAACCCTATTGAATCCATCAGTACTATTTTGAGAGTAAAAGAAACCTCAGTTCAGGGCTGGAGCAGTGGCTCAGCAGTTATGGCACTTGACTGGCATGTGCAAGGATGGGGGTTCAAATCCCAGCACCATGTATGCAACTATGTGGAACAATGGAAGCTCTCTCTCTCTCTCTCTCTCTCTTTAAAGAAAGAAAGAAAGAAAGAAACCCCAATTCAGATTGGGTTAAGCAGCAAGGAGAATTTGTTAATTTGCAAAACAAAAAGGGCCAGGGTTGGAGCTGATTTCAGATGTGACTGCATTCAGAGGTCAGATGTTCTTCCGCTCCGCCCCCTTTTGTACTGATTTTATTCAGGCTGCATAGTGGCAAGATGGTTGACAGCACCTCTACTGTGCTTTCTCTGAGACTCAAAGCTAATGGAAAAGAGAGCCTCTTTTATAGAACTTCCTAAAAAAACCTGCTGGGATTTACTCTGGTTGATCCAATCCTTGAATCGATGTGCTGATAAACCAACACAAGACTATGTGCGGATTGGCTTAGACCTGGGTCCTGGGCTCCACCTTGAATGGATCTGTTGTAGAGAATGGATGCTACCTTAGAGGTGGGGGCGCTGGTGCTGCAGATGGAACCCCTGGCATTACGCAAGCCAGGCAAGCTTGCCTACCACTAAGCCTGCCCGCTGCCTGAGAGAGTGAATGTTAAAAAGCCAATCAAAGCATCTACTTCACACTGTTAGAAATACCAAAGTGCCTTAAGAAATCAAACACATTCTTGGGAATTGGGTGGGCAAGGCAAATTTAACTTCTGCCAGAAGGGTGCGCTATAGGGGCTGGAGCAGTGTCTCAGTGGTTAGGGTACTTGCCTGGCATGCATGAGGACCCAGGTTTGAACCCCAGTCCCATGTATACTACAAAGTGTCAGAGCATCCACATGAAAAACTAAATGAAATCGATACTCTCTTAAAATGAAAAAGAAGAAGGGTGTGCAACAGAACCTGGCTAGCAGTCCACCTGCTTGTGTCCTTAATCTAAAGCAGTGCTGCCCTTTGCTCTGATTGGGGGAGTTTGGGGTTGTGATGGATGGTGTTGGCTAATTTTAAAATTGGGACAGGCAAATGAAAGGGCTATATTAAAATATCTATAATCGGATCCAGCTAAGGTTCTATTCTGAAAATGGACCACCAGACTTTCTATTTCTCACAACCCCAAGTGATCATTGTGAAAATGCCCAGAAAGAACTAAGTGGTGGGAAATGCCTGACCCAGGGTCAATCCAACCCTGAGAGTGGAAAATAAAACCCACTTCTTGAAAATCTCATGTTTGTAAGAAGCCATTTTCTAACTCAAGGGTCCTAGGGCAAATGTTTTCATTCTCATCAACAGAGGACTTCTGAGAAGGTGAATGTCAAAATCGCCCCTTTCTCCATGCTTCATTTGAATGACCAGTCTTGCAACATCACTTCCCCAATCTTCTATGGGTCTTATCTTTGCCTCCTCACTTCAGCCATGCTTTGCCTGACCACAGATATCCCTCATGCTGCAAAGGAAATATCTGGCTTTCTGACTGTATCGATTTGAAACGTCTTTGGTAGTACAAAAGAAAGTCCTAACTGCATTGGTTTAAACACGTGTGTATGTGTGTGTGTGTGTGTGTGTGTGTGTGTGTGTGTGTGTTTGGGGGGACTGTCTTCCACAATTGGAAGCCCAGGACGGAGAAAGGTAAGAGTTGATATGATGACCCTACAATGCTATCAGGAACCCCTACTATTTATAGATCAGTACAAATTGCAGCTCTTTCAGATGAAATTCATTTGCATTTCTATGGTCAAGAGCCATTGCAATTCAGTAATTTGCAACTTAGAAAAGTGTAGAACAACTCAAAGACAGTGCTGAAGGAGAGATGGCCATCATCACCCATAGTCTAGAGACTAGACCCAGGGAAGGTGCTTTACAGAAGCCCAGAGGCTAATGTACCCTAAAGATGCAGAGGGAGAATCAGAGATACTGTTCAAAGGAGTGGCTTGGATAGTTGGGAAGGGGACTGGCTCCCATTGCTGCCTCCCAGTGACTGAACCTGGCTATATGCTAAGGAAGAAGGAAGCCTGGGAAAGCAGTCTACTGGGTCAGTACCCCATTTCAAGTTCATCACATCTAAGATGCCATTGATTGTAGCATGCACCATTATATTATGCACCAGTAGGAAAGGAAAATGGCAAACTAAATTGGCACAATGCTAATTAAGACTGCATTGCAGGGGCTGGTGTGGTGGCTTGGCAGTTGGAGTGCTTGCCTGGTATGTGCGAGGACCCAAGTTTGAGCCCCAGCACATATACAACAAAGTGTCGGAGCAATGAAAAACTAAATAAAATTGATGCCCTCTCTCTCACTGTCCCTTTCTCTTTTCTTTTCTTTTTAAAGAGAGAGAGAAAGAAACAATCTTCATTTAATTTTTCATGTGGCCTTCATTGCTCTGAGACTTCACTGTGTATGTGGTGCTGGGGTTTGAACCGACGTACTTGCACATGCCAGGCAAGCGCCTAAGATCAAAAATATACAACTTGTTGTGTGGTTTTTGTCTTTCTGTGGTACTGGGGATTGAAACCAGGGTCTTGCACATATTAGGTAAGTGCTCTACCCCAGCCCTGCTGTGTGATTTTAAACATAGGTGAACTTAATTCAGTTCCACCTTCAAGCTTTGATTTCAGCATTTGGAAATTAGGGACAAGAATACCTACTTCACAGTGTTTTTGTAAGGATTAAATCAGCTAGCACATCTAACCAGTTACATTTACTGAGAGTAATTTTACCTCTTGTTCACTGAAGTGTCCACAGTGGCTAGCATAGTGGTTGGTACATAGTAGGAACCAAAGAAAAATTTGTGGCATGAATCCACACACACTATATACCCGCAAATGAGCATGGTTCTTGGCAGTAGTGTGTTTGTGTGTGTGTGTGGGGGGGGTGTGTGGGTGTAAATAAACAGAACCTATAATTATTGGAATCAAACATGCTTTGGTAGGCATAAAACATTTTCTTTCAGTAGTATAATTTAGAATCAACTCTTCTGTGATGGAATTTTCTTCTTATTTTAATTTAAGAAAATTGGCCATGTAGGATGACCTCTGGTGAAAAATATTGTTCTGGGTGGTTTAGCTCACATGCAAAATAAGTTGCCAATAGAAATTTCAAAGGGTGATAGAATTGGCAGGGAATGAAGTCCTCAGTGAAGGAGGGGGATTGTGTGGGTGGGGGTGGAGAATGAAGCAAAATAGAAAAGAACCCCTTACATCTACAAAGCACTTCCTTTGGTTATCATTTTGCTACTGCCGAGGTCTCTGAAAGTTTAACCATTCCCACTTCACAAATGGGACTGGAGCTGAGTGTGCCTAGGAAGGCGTTTCCCCAAAACAAAACAAATGCACTGGAGCAAAGCTAAGACGCGGTGTGTGGTTACGTCCTCAGGGTTCCAAGAGAAGCCTGGCACGGGACAGAGTAATTCCAATTTAGAAAACGTATAAACTATTGAAAGTGGGTAAAATAGCGAGATAGGAGGCGATGAAAAACTTTAGCGTTGATGTTCTCTGTTCAAGAACAATTCTTCCAATCTTAGGGTATCACGGCGATGAACCAAACGCCTTCTCCAGCTGCAGTCTCCCCGCAGAGGAGGGACTTGTCCAACAGCTGCAGGTTAGTCAGGGCTCTAGGATGTACCCCAGACGCCGGGGCAAAGCTCCCGGTGCATATTAATAGGAAGTCATTTCTGACTCAGGTGCACGCCTCTGCTTGTCCAGTCCCTGGCCGAGTACAGCGCGCAAACCTCGGAAGAGCCCCCGCTCTCCAACAGGTAGCGAGCTCCGCCTACTGGTGGCTGCCGCTCAGCCGCGCGGCCACGCCTCCCTCCCCCCCGGAGCGGACGGCGCACGCGCAACAGTTTCACTCCCGCCCGCTTTCAGGCTTCTCGCGATATCTGCTCAGCGGACGGCCTGAGTCTCGCGATAAAGGCTTATTGTCTCGCGGGAGCGCGTCTGGTAGGCTCCTGAGAGGCCCTGGCCAGGAAAGAGGAGTTGCATGTGTCGCTTCAGCTGGCTGGTGCTGCGGGAGCGGCGGCGGCGAGGGCTGGGCGACCTCCTGGGTAACGACCCCTCGAACCTCTCCGGCTTCCCAGCGGCTCGTAGTGAGCCTGGGGGAAGCTGAGGTGCTGCCTGGAGGAAGGGGGCCGGGCCGGGCGTCGCCTCCTCCGCCCACATGGGTTCCTCCAGTGACCCCGAAGTCGCCCCTTCGCCTCACACCTGCTCGTCCCTGTGGCCCCAGCCCTTTTGCGTTCTGCCCCTTCCTGGTTCTGCCGTTTTCCTCATCCTCCTCAGGCTCTCGCCGTCCCGCCCTCTCCCATCTCCTTTCCCGAGTCCTGGCTGCTCCTCCCTTGGCATTTCGCGGCCCCCACCTATGTTTGGACACTTGGGGACCCGCCTCCTCTTCCTCGGCTTTTCCAGCCTCTCCATTCAACTGATTTGTAGCTTTCCTCCGACTGCAGTTGGCCTCCCAGGTCTGCAGATGCGTTGCCGGGTCTCTGTCGAGGTCACGCCCTTTCCCCCCTCAATTGCTTATTTTTTGTAGTGTCCCCTCTCCCGTCCTTCATGGTCCCTGTAGACCTGTGGGCTATGTAGATGTGCCTGAAATCGCTCGATTTTGCAAATAATGCAGCTTGTATCCCTCACTTCACAGCATTGAAACAGTTTTGGGGTGAGGGGACGGGTAGCAGGAGGATGCTAGACAGCGCCTTGATACTGTTTTCTGGGGCGTCTTGGTCCAAAATTATGAAGATGTGTTATTTTCCTTGCTTACAGATTTGTGAAATGGCTGCTGACATTTCTGAATCTAGTGGAGCTGATTGCAAAGGAGATCCAAGGAATAGTGCCAAATTAGATGCTGATTACCCTCTTCGAGTCCTTTACTGTGGAGGCAAGTGTTGGAAGGCAGAAAATGGTTTACTCACTATGTTTTTATGCCTTGGTAATTTCATGTTTGGTCCTGTTAAATCTTTTATTTGCTTTCTGTCATTTGATGATTTTTGTTGTTGTTGTTGTTTGTTGTTGTTTTTAGTGAGAGGGACAGAGAGAGAGAAAGAGGAAATCAACCTTAGTTTTTCATTTGGTTTTGTTTCTCTGACGCTTAGTTGTGTATGTGGTGCTGAGGTTTGAACCCGAGTCCTTGTGCATGCCAGGCAAGCTCTCCAACTGCTGAGCCAGTACCCCAGCCCTTGATGAATCCTTCACTGGAGAGGGGACCTGGTGAGGAGGAACAGCTTTTGTATCTTGTTACCATCCAGTTGGAATAGAAATGTGCAGATTATTTCAGCCTGATGTTTCATACAAGCTGCTACTCTTGACTAGTAAAGGAGAGTTTTTTGGAAGATCCTGAGTCTTAAAGGATGGTGAAAAATGGAGGAAGTGAGGAAGGGCATCAGAGATGAAGTGAATGTCTGTGCAAGGAAAAGCTTGATATATGTCTGTGAATTAAGCAGCTTTGAATTAGCATAGTGCATATATGTGGAGGTGTCAGGGACTAGAGAAGGTGAAGTGGAGTGATAGTTTAGCAGGACAATCTAGGGAATGTCTTCTTGGTTTGAATAATAATGTATGTACTAGAATTAATTTTTTTCCCGTTTGAATGTTTTTCCTCATATTCAATACAGAAATATTTGGAATTGTAAATGCTCTGTTTTATCAGCATCTTAGAAAATTTTAATATTTGAAGACAGTACACTAAAGGAACAAGTAAATTTTTTCAGTAAATATTTTTGAGCACTCACTGTGTGCTTGGTGATGTTTTAGTTGCTGGGGACTGCGTAATGCATAGCTCAGAAAGGTCCTTGTTCTCATGGACTTTACATTCTGTGAGTACAGTGGAGCCTCATCTGGAATTTAAGTACTGTGGAAGGAAAGTGTCGAGTCAGTTACTTATTTATTTATTTTAAGAGGGGACAATGAGAGAGAGAGAGAAGCAATTTTTTATTTAGTTTTTCATGTGACTTTCATTCCTCAGACTACTTTGTTGTGTACGTGATGCTGGGTTTTGAACTCGTGTACTTGTGCATGCTAGGCAAGTGCCGTAAACACCGAACTACTGCTCCAGTCCCTCATCGAGTCATTTATTGGATGTGTTTGCTAATAAAATTAGTATGCAGTACCTCAGCAAGAGAGTAGGCAGGGGAACTTTTTGTAGGGTTGATTGAGTTTTGTTGTGATATTGATCTTATATGATTACGTTCTTTGCCTTCAGTGATGAGTCAGGTTCACATTCTGATTCTAGCACTTGCAGGGTATGTGGCCCTGGGCAAGTTAATTGATTTCTGTAAGTTTTTTTTTTTTTTTTTTTTTAAGAGAGAGAGAATCAATTTTTATTAATTTTTCATGTGGCTTTCATTGCTCTGACACTTAGTTTTGTACATGGTGCTGGGATTTGAACCCGTGTACTTGTGCATGCCAGGCAAGTGCCGTAACTGCTGAGCCACCACTCCAGCTCTTTTTTCTTTTTTAGAGGGACAGGGGCTGGAGCTGTGGCTCAGTGCTTTTGGCGCTTGCCTGGCATGTGTGAGGACCTGCGTTTGAACCTGAGCACCACATATACAGTGAAGTGTCAGAGCAACGCAAACCAATGCTGTTGAGTTGCTTATGTCACTTCTAAGGTGTCTTTTGAGGAAATCCACTAAATATTCATTCTACCACTAATAATTTGGGTCGTTGAGTACTCCCTAACATTTTGGACAAAGGTTTATTTTTTCATTTCCTTTTCTACTTTGTATTGATAATTGCAATACAATATTAGAATGAGGAAGGGGGTTTAAGGTACGGTTGTATGAGAAGCATTTAGGGAATACTAAATGCTGAATTAAATGGTACTGACTTGTAACTATGAATAGGAGTTTAGGAAAGGCAGGAGTCTTTGTTCAGAGGCAAGTAGGGAAGTTTTTAAGGAAGTAGGGTTTGTATTAAGCTTTAGGTGATAGGTAGAACTTGCAAGGAAAGGTGAAGGAATTCATAAGAACAGGAGGGTGACAGGTCAGGGATATAGTGCAATGGTAGAGTAGTTGCCTAGCTTACATGAGTTCTGGGTTCAATCCTCAGACCTGCAAAAAAGGTACAATATGGTGGTAAAATCAAAATGGTATCTTTAGGCGTGAGGGAGGTGAAAGAGCTGATTGGAGCAGAATGATGATTTGGAATATGGTAAAAAATCAGGATAGGTAGGATGTGGTCATTTCTGGGGGTCACTTTGCCTTCAGAGATCAGACTTCAGATGTTGAGATCTATTTGCAGTGTTGGAGACTGAACCCTGGACTTGGATGCCAGGCAAGCATTCTACCATTGAGCTACATCCCCAGTCTGTATGTGAGTTTAAATCCTGGTACTGTCTTTTACTGACTCTGCTCTTGGCCAGTTCCTGCATCCATAAAATGGAGATACCCGCAGAGCCTCATTGAGAGAGCTGTTGAGATGGATACATTTTTTAAAGAGAGGGACAGTGAGAGAGAGAATGTTATTTAGTTTTTCATGTGGTTTTCATTGCTCCTACACTTTGTTTGTTGTGTACGCGGTGCTAGGGTTCAAACTCGCATCCTTGTGCTTGTCAGGCAAGCACTGTAACCGCTGAGCCACTTCTTCAGCCCCAAGAGGGATAAATTAAATAGTATATTGCATAACAATGTTTGGCACTTGGTGAGTTCTCAGTAAATGTTATTATTTCTCAAAGTCAGATAAGTTGAGTTACTATAGTGTCCATCATTTTCGGGGAACTATTTCTTGAGCAGGAAAATAAATTGATGAGAAGATTAATATGCTGCATTTTTTGGAGGAGGGAGAATCCATGGGTTAAAAGTTTCAGAAATGTAGGTGTGAGGTATATGAGTGGTATGATTACAGCAGAAACAGTATAAAAGGAAATAAAGAGAGCTAAAGAAAAGATGAGGGCTGGCAATGTGGCACAGTGGTAGAAGTCTTGCCTGGTATGCTTGAGGTTCTGGGCTCTATCCCCAGCACTGCAAAAAATAGGAAAGAAAAAAGAAAGGATGCACTGTTAAAAGTGAAAATGGGAAAAGAGCCAGGCATGGCTGCACATGCCTATAATCCTACTGACTGGGGAGACTAAGGCAGGAGGATCACAACTTTGAGGCCAACCTCAGTAACTTAGTGAGACTCAGCAACTTAGAGGACTCTTATCAAAATAAAGAGGACAGGAGATGTTTTTCAGCGATGAAGTGTCTCTAGCTTCAGTCCCCAGGTGCCCCCTCATTCTGAAAAAAATAAAAAAAATAAATAAAAAACAGGGCTGGGTAGATGGGAGAGTCACTCGTGAATTCCCGATTTCTAAACTGAAAGAGTTGAAGAATAGAAGAATAGAAAAACCCCAAAAGTGACAAAGTTGATTAGGTTTGGCGTGGTTTTGGGTTCGTGTTTCCAAGATGAATTTGAATTTCTCCAAATGGAAGATTCCCAGTGTGTCAAAATTGGTAATAGAGAGAAGAGGTACAGGAAATAAAGATCTGGGACTCTTTGCCACAGAGATAGTGGTTTGAAGGTAGAGAGTGTGTGAACTTTTCTGGGAGAAGGCGAGAAAAGTCAGGATCCTTGGGGTGTTCTGTGAGTGAGGTGAGTTGGGTGGATTTCACCACCTGGAGGGTTGTTCAGTTGGTGGAGGGTTAGCCCAGTGAGAATGTCAGCCTCTGGAAATCATGTTTCATTTTTCTGCATTTATGAGGCATAACTAAGGATGCAAGAAGAACAGGTATTTATTTAAAGAGAGTGAGAGAAAGTAAATTTTTATTTATTTTTTCATCTGGTTTTTGCTCTTCCAACACTTAATTATATATGTGTTGCTGGGGATTGAATCCAGACCCTCGTGCATGCCAGACAAGCGCTGTACTGCTGAGCTACCTCTCCAGCCCAGGCACATTTATTTTAACAAGATGCAGAAAATATAGGTTCCTGTTGTATACTTTTCTTTTTAAAGAGAGAGGGAAAGAAAGAGGGAATCAATTTTACTTTTACATCTGGCCTTTGTTTCTTTGACACTTAGTTGAGTACATGGTGCTAGGATTTGAACCTGGTTCCTTGTGCATGCCAGGCATGCACTCCAGCTGCTGAGTTCCAGCCCCTCTGTTATATTCTTACATGATGGTTACTATGCAACAACAATTTAAATTTGAAAGCCTCTGTGAGTCAAGGGTAAGATCTGTTTTCCTGTGGCCTCAAAGAGTTAATAAACGAGGACTACAAGGTGGAAATTATTGGAGGATACCTTTCTACCTAATGAATACTGTCCAGAAGTATTCAAGATGAGTTAGGCTGTATTTTTAGATTTCAGCATTATCACTTTATAAAAATGGTGGCTTTGTCAGGCATGGTGGCTCATGCCTGTAACCCCAGCAACTTCTGGAGGCTGAGGTGGGAGAATCACAAGTTCAAGGCCAGCCTCAGCAATTTAGTGAAACCCTGTCTCAAAATAGAAAAGGACTTAGGATGTAGTTTGGGGGTCAAGTGCCCCTGAGTTCAATCCCAGTACCATGGCGTTGTTAGCCATCTTCTAAGAAAGCATGCTCACATTGTTAATAGACCCATATAATAGTTAATTAACAATTTACAAAGACTATGAAAGTCTTTACTGAATACCTCTGACGTATAAGGTTCCGGACAAAGTTCCAGGAAGGATTATAAATTGTCAGGAGCCCTACCCTTTATCTACCCATAATTTACACCAGATAGATGCTGGTAAGTGCTGAAAGAAACAAATAGGTGAGATTGGCAGCAGAGGAAGAGAAATAAAGACCTGGGACAATCAGCCACAGTGGCAGCGAGGAAGGGAGAGTTTCTTCCAGTTGTAGGGAATCATGAAGCAACCACAGTCGATTGGGTATTTGAAGGGAAGGGAGCATTCAGATAGGCACAGAAGGGCAGAAGGAGCGGTAAGAAAGTGATGGGGAATGTAGACGGAGTGGGCCAGTGTTACTATTTGGTTGTAATGTGGGCTTCACGAAGAGTAGTGGCTGGAAATTGTACGGCCAGATCATGGGGGATTTCATTTGTAGAATGGTAAGTTACTGAAGGTTTTTGAGCAGAGAATTTATGAAGATGAATTCAGCAGGAGGATAAAAGTTGCGGGAGGAAAACTTACTGGCCAGGCTATAAAATGGCTTTAGACAAAATTAATAAGGGTTTAAATAAGTGGCAGAGCCAGGTGTGATCGTATGCACCTGTAACTCCCACTACTCAGGAGACTGAGGCAGGATATTTGAGCTTAGGAGTTCAGACCAGCCTGGGCAACATAGTGAGATCCTGTCTCTTTAAAAAAAAAAAAAAAAGGCATAAATTAGAGAAGGTTGAGGAAAGATTATGGTGGCGGTGTGGAATCAATAGGATTAAAGCAGTTAATCGGATTGGGGGTGTGGGAGAGGGGAAAAGAAATATACTTACTAAAACTGTTACTGTCCAGCAGACATTTAATATGCATGGAGTGCTTAGAGAAGAGGAAAAATCCTCAAATAGAGAGTAGTTAATTAAAGAGAAAATAGAAGCAAAGGTACATTTCTTATTGCTCCTTCTCCACCCCCTCTTTCTAAAAAGAAGGATGCAAATTAGAGATGACTGGTCTCAGCTCTCAGCTAGAGTCTAAGGGATTCAGAGAGCAGCTTGGATTCATTTAGAAAACATGTTTTAAGCTTCTGCTCTGTGCCAGGCATCGTGTTCCACATATAGAAATGAGTGAGACATGATTATCTTCCGGGAGGCCACAGCTTAACTAAAGACAAACATTTTAACAGATGAGTTAGGATGCACTAAAGGTTCCATCAAGTGAAGTTCTTTAGATCAAAAAAATCAAGATAGTACCATCTCAAATAACCATGTGCCTTTTACTGCAAAAACACCCCTAAGGAACCATTTGAGATATGGTACAGAAAAATTAGAAATGGAGCATTTGTCAAATACAAAAGTAATGATGAGTCCTGTGTGTATTTACATATTTAACATTTCAATTTTTTTCCCTTTACATTTCTCCAGTCTGTTCATTACCAACAGAGGTGAGTCCTTTTATAATTATTTTGTGTTTTAACTTAAGTATTTGAGGTCACTCTTGGTTTTAGAGCTAATGTAAGAGCTTTCTTTTATTGTTCTTCATTTTCTATTTGAGTTTCAGTCTCTTATATAGATCTTTGGTGTAGAGTACTTTTATGGTCTTTTAATTTTATTATTATTTTTTTTTTTAAAGAGAGAGGGACAGTGAGAGAGACAGAGAAAGAGAGAAACAACTTTATTTAGCTTTTCACATGGCCTTAGTTGCTCCAACACTTAGTTGCATACGTGGTGCTGGGGTTTGAACCTGGGTCCTTGTGCTTGCCAGGCAAGCGCTGAAACTGCTGAGCCACTGCTCCAGCCCCAACTTTATTTATTTTTTGAGCAGTTCAGTTGTTGAACCAGGGCCATTTGCATGTTAGGAAAGCATCAGCACTATCCCACTGAGCTACATCCCAGCCCTTATTTTTTTTTATTGGAGGTGTCACAGATTGTCCAGGCTGACCTTGAACTTGCAGTCTTCCTGCTTCAGTGTCTTCAGTAGCTGGGATTATAGGGTGTGTGCCATTGTGAGTCTTGAACTCCTGGCTGAAGTGATCCTCTTGCCTCAGCCTCCTGAGTAGCTGGGGACTGTAGGTTTATGCCATTGAGCTCAGCTATTACATGTACTTTTTTTTGCACTTTGCTTTACATTTTGAATTTTTGCATTGAACTCTTGTAGTCAATTGATAAAGCAAGAGTAATCCTAAAGCCAGAATTTACATGTCTGAACAGAGGAAAGAAAGAGGAATACAAATTATGTCTAAAACTTTCTAAGACAGTCTCTGTGGGCAAGTCAGGAAATAAGGAGGCCCTGTGTGCCTAGAGCAAGGTGGTTTCTGTTTATTGATCTTTTTTCTAATGGAATTTTTATTTGATGAAGAGGAAATAAATAGCTACCTAATCCTTTTGATTTGTAATTTCTTATTGGCAATGATTTTTTTATTAAAATGTATGGGTTGATTGAAAATGTTTTATTGTGACTCAATTTCTTTTTTTTTCCTTCACAGTACTGTGAATATATGCCTGATGTTGCTAAATGTAGACAGTGGTTAGAGAAGAATTTTCCAAACGAGTTTGCAAAACTCACCGTAGGTATGAGAATTTTTTCCTTTTCTCTAATTTATATACCTGAAACAAATATACATACGGCATTAAAGATGTGAAAGTCCTCCTTTAGTAAGATATTACAAAATTTTATAATCTATAACTTTAAAATGGCTCAGCAGTTGCAGTGCTTGCCTGGCATGCATGAGGATGCAAGTTTGAACCCCAGCACCATATATACAACAAGTGTTGGAGCAATGAAAGCCACATGAAAAACTAAATAAAATTGATTATCTCTTTCTCTCTCTCTCACTGTCCCTCTCTCTTAAAAACAAAAAAACAAAAAACTTTATATTCTGAGGCAGGATAGATCTGCATCACCTGATGGAAGAAAGGGTAAATGATGTAGGGCAAGTGTTCACATCCATTTGATCATACTCTATGCTACACTTTTAAGTTCTGAGTAAAGCAGTAAATAAAAGATCTACTCTTTTGAGAGTCACGTTCTAGGAGTGGAATCATAGATAATGGCAATAAGCAGGAAAGGGGGAGATAAGAATTGTTGTGAGAGAATTTTGTTTTATTTTTGGGGGGTGGGGTGGGGAAAAGGAACATTTAGTCAGGGATGGTTTTTGCTCTAAAGGTGGCATTTGATTTAACACCTTTGGAAATGAATTAATGAGATTATTGAGTCATTTGGATGTCTGGGAGAAGAACATTGTGGGCAGAGGATACAATCAGTGCAAAGGCTGTGAGGCAGAAGCTTCCTTAGTATAGGCAAGTAACACCAAGGGGGTGCTGGGAGTGCCACTCAGTGATGAGTGCTTGCCTAGCATGTAGGAGACCTGGGTTCAATTCCCAGCACCGAATAGGAAAAGAAACAGCCAGGGGTTTTTTGTTTCTGGAGCTGATCAAAGGAAGGGAGACAAGTTGATGTGAAGTTGGAGAGGTAATTAAGGATTGCATTTCTTGCCTGAGGATGAGATGCTATTGCAGGGCTTTGAGCAGAAGAGTATGTCAGCTGCATCACTTTCACTGTTGTTAGTAGTAGGCTCAGGGAGGCATAGGCAGAAAAGCAGGGAGAGCAGGTAGGATGCCCTTGTCACAATCTCATCAGTGGACGATGATGGCTTGGACCAGATGGTAGTGGGAGATGGTGGTGGTGAGAAGTGGTCAGATAGGAATCTGTTTTGAACCGGGAGCCAAAAGAATTTCTTGCTGTGTTGAATGTGAGGTGTGAGCATAGGGGCACCTTGGGTTCTGGTGCAAGTAGAGTTTCAGACTGTTGAGGAGCAGATTTCCTGATTGCTCATGTTGATGTGTTCTCTTACAAGATGGTTGAAGATGAGGGCAGGAGCAGGAACAAGGGAAAGCCTGGACTGGGAAAGGCCCACGCCAGTACATCCCGTGCTGTCCCATGCTTTGCTGCTCGATGTTCAGATTGTTTCCATAATCCCCACATGTGAAAGACTGTGTTCTGTTACTTCACTCACTGTGTTCCGCAGCTTTCCATCACTATAGCAAGACCGGAAAAGGGAAAAGGTCTATTCAGGCTCACAGTTTTAGAGGTTTCAGTCTAAATTGGGAGCCCCGTTGCTTTAGGCCTATGATGAGGCTGGGCCTGCTGGTGGGAGTGTGCAAGGTAGGGTAGAAATACTCACTTCTGGCCCTCAGGTGATGGAAGAGTCTATAGTGAAGAAGAGGAAGCCGCCCAGTTCCCACTATCTCCTTTGAGGGCCTTCTACTAGGTCACACCTTGTGGAAGTTCCTCCACCTCACTGTAGCACCACCCTGGGGGCTCAGCCTTTGACACATGGGCCTTTGGGTACACTTATTTGAACCATACACTTACTATAATGACTTCCGGAATGTATCAATATAGTCATTTGCTTTATAAATGTCATACTTGATTGTTGGTAAAATGCCTTATTTGTATATGAGGTTACTCAACGATGATTTCTTTTTTTTAACAGTATGAAATTATATTAATGCTCTTTGATCTCATTTTTATATTTAGAAAACTCTCCCAAACAAGAAGCTGGAATTAGTGAAGGTCAAGGAACAGTAGGGGAAGAAGAAGAGAAGAAAAAACAAAAGAGAGGTAAGACCTAAATCCATGTTGCAATTTTTATAAACATATTTTCCCTCTAATAGAACATACAAGGAATTAGGAGGGTTCCCAAAGTGAGAACACTTACCAGTTTCTGTAATTCCAAATATGTATTATATAGAGGGGCACAAAATTGTATTTTCGGGATCATGCTTGCATGTAGTATGAGTTGGGTTTCATTAGTACATTGGACCAAAGAGAACATGCATATTTACCTAATATACATGTGAAATGCAGTCATCTAACTAAGATGTTTCATTAGTTTGTTCATCTGGCCTTTCTCTGATACTTAGTTAATGCTGGGATTTCAACCTGGGTCCTTGTGCATGCCGGGCAAGTGCTCCAACTTCTGAGCCACTGCTCCAGCCCCATCTCCGTTTTTTTTTTTTTTTTTTTTTTTTTTTTTTTTTTAAGGGAGAGGAAGTGAGAATCAATTTTATTTAGTTTTTCATGTGGCTTTTGTTGCTCTGACACTTCATTGTGTTCTTGGTGCTAGGGTTTGGACCTACATCCTCGTGCGTGCCAGGCTGAGCCACTGTTCCAGGACACCCCCTTACTTTTTTCTTTTTTTCTTTTAAGAGAGAGGGACAGTGACAGAAAAAGAAAGAATCAATTTTATTTAGTTTTTCATATGGTTTTCATTCCCCCCCCCTTTTTTTTTTAAGAGAGAAGGACAGAGAGAGAGTGAGAATTAATTTTTATTGAGTTTTTCACATGGCTTTTGTTGCTCTGACACTTAGCTGTGTGTATGGTTGCTGGGATTTAAACCTGTGTACTCGCGCATGCAGGGCAAGCACCATAATCACTGAGCCACCGCTCCAGCCCCTGGTTTTCATTGCTTTGACACTTAGTTGTGTATGTGGTGTGTGCTGGGGCTGGAACCCACATCCTTGTGCATTATAGGCAAGCACCATAACTGCTAAGCCACTGCTCCAGCCCCCTCACCTTACTTCTGATAGTTAAATTGAAAGCTTTATTTTATAGCAGTTGTATTTATTAATACCTTTTGCTCTGGATTCTATCACTACCTGTGTCTTCTTGATTAATTATGTGTCCCCGTAATTAAATTAGCTTATAAATATTCTGAGGAGTTTTCATTCAAAAGAAAAACCAAGTCTCCTATAATCCCTGTGACTTGGGAGACTGAGACAGGAGGATGGCCTATTTAAGACCAGCCTCAGCAACTTAGTGAGGCCCTAAGCAACTTGGACCCTGTCTCAAAAAGTAAAAAGAGCTGGGAATGTAGCTCAGTGGGGAAGCACTTCTGGATTAAATCCGCATTGTCCCCCCAAACAAAATAAACAAATCAAAATAACTTTCCCAAGTGCCCTTGTCTTCATAGCCAGATGTCTTATTAAGAGTAGACTTGGGGGCTGGAGC
>PVKS010010250.1:0-60866 GCA_004027875.1 Aplodontia rufa
CCTGTAATTTTTTTTTTTTTTTTTAAGAGAGAGGGACAGTGAGAGAGAGAGAAAGAGAGAATCAGTTTTATTTAGTTTTTCATGTGACTTTTGTTGCTCTGACACTTTGTTATGTACATGTTGCTGGGGTTCAAACCTGTGTCCTCAATCATGCCAGGCAAGCGCTGTAACCGCTGAGCCACTGCTCCAGACCTCTCCTGGATTTTAATGACAGGAGCGTTAGAATTTTTAGTATTATACTAGTGATCCCTGGGATCTATGTTCACTCATGAAAATATTTTTATTTTTCTTACTTTTTCTTGAGATGAGGTGTTTGATCTCCCAATTTATAGGCCCAAGTGAACCTCTCACCTCAGCCTCCTGAGTGGCTACAGAGATGTATCACCATTCCTGGCTCTTTTGTTTTCAGATTGAAAAATTTCTGTAGATTTATCTTCTGATTTACTGACTCTTTCCTCTGACAATTCCATTCTTCTATCGACCCATCTGGTGACATTTTAATATTTCAATTATTATATTTACTTTTCTAAAATTTCAACTTACTACCTTATATCTTGTGCTTCCTTTTTGATACTTATATCTTTTTATTCATTTTTAGGGTTTACACCTTCACTTCTGAAAGCATTTTTATAGTAACTGCTTTAAAGTCTTTTTCCTACTAAGTGCTAAATGTATGTCATCTTGGCATTTGCACACATTGAATATCCTTTCATATGTAAGTTGAGATTTTCCTAGTGTGTGTGTGTGTGTGTGTGTGTGTGTTTAGAGCTTTATAGTTACATACAGTAGTTTGGTTCATTGCAACAAACTCATACATGTATGAAATTCTATTTTAGTTCATGATCCTCCTTTTCTTCTCTCCCTTTCCCTTTTGTTTTTCCTCCTCTCCCCCAATCTCCATTCCTGGTTCTTTGTATGTTTGGTAGTGTTGGATTGTATGCTCAACATAGTAAAAATTTGGTTTTGAGATTTGAGTTTTGTTTAAATTCTCTGAAGAATGCTGATATTTTTATTTTAGCTACCTGATTTTGTTCATGTTGCAAGTTAAGTAGCCTTCCATATATTTTGGGTTTCATATCCAGTTTTTAAAGCCTTTTTAGTGATATTCAGATCTGTTCCAGATGTGTATCACTGACTGACCAGTCAAACTGGACCTTGAGTCTAAATCTTGATTTGGTTCCCAATGTCAGTGGAACACTGCTCTTTATCATTTGATGCTGCAAAGATTGATCAGTGATTCTAAGTAGTATCAGTTTCATCTATCCCATTATAAAGTTCCATATCAACCACCCTAACCAGAACATTGGCACATGCCTGTAGTTCCATGTGCTCCAGAGGCTCAAGCAAAAGGATTGCTTGAATTCAGGAGTTTGAGGCCAATCAGGGCAACGAAGCAAGACCCCCATCTCGAAAACAAAGAAACATATTAACTACCCTTTCTCTTCAAGAATTTTGGCAACCACTGATAATCATTGCTCAGATTGTTTAATTAGATGCAGCAAAATGGTGAGTTTTAATTTCTTTTATTACTATTTGGTTTTCTTGAGATACAGTTAGTATGGGAAATGTAGGATAAATGCTTGATTTCTTTTCCTTTTATTTATAAGAAGATAATGAATTGGTGTCCTAGCAATTGTTGACAATACTGTTGATAGATTTGTTCATGTATTTATACACATACACAAACACACACATACTTTTGGGGGGTTACTGGGGATTGAGGGGCACTCTTTTCCACTAAGATGTATCCCCATTCTTTATTATTTTGAGACAGGGTCTTACTAAGTAGTTCAGGTTGGCCTTGAACCTGCAGTCTTCCTGCTTTAGCTTCTTGTGTTGTTCAGATTACAGGCATGCACCATTGTGCCCAGCATACATTTTTATCTTCAGTATGTTTAAATTCATTTCAACTATTCTTTTTTTTTTTTTTAAGAGAGAGAGAGAGAAAGAATCAATTTTATTTAATTTTTCATGTGACTTTCATTGCTCCGACACTTCATTGGTATGTGGTGCTGGGCTTTGAACCCATGTCCTCGCACATATCAGGCAAGTGTCGTAACTGCTGAACCACTGCTCTAGCCCCACATTTTTTTTTTTTTTTAAAGAGAGAGGGACAATGAGAGAGACAGAGAAAGAGAGAGAGAGACAACTTTATTTAGTTTTTCACATGGCCCTAGTTGCTCCAACATTTAGTTGTGTACGTGGTGTTGGGGTTTGAACCCAGGTCCTCGTGCTTGCCAGGCTAGCGCCGAAACTGCTGAGCCACCACTCCAGCCCCAAGCCCCACATTTTGATGCTCACATTTTCTCACTTTAATCCAGTATTAGCCCCTTCCAGTTGGTGCCTGTGACCTTTTGACTTGACTCCATTATCTTGGATATAGAGGTGGATTTAACAACCATGAAGATAATGAAGCTTAAACTTCAGCATTATTTGTGTGGGCTTCTGTCAAGTCTTTGGGACTAAGGCCTTAGAAATTGGTCGTATGATTTTATAAAAATTTTAAAAGCAAAATTTTTAGGAGGCAATGTAGGCTGGTGGGTGCTTAATATATAAGCTTCAAGCTACACAAAACCTAGATCTGGCCCTAGTTTTTGATATATTCCTACTTTTAAGCAACAACAAGATTCCAGGCTCGTCTTTTGTATTTCCTATTCCAGTCATATAGTTACTGATTTCTCCAAGTGTTATCAATTGGTTGAGGATTCTTTTGTGCATTTGAGATAGAAATCTCAAAAAGGCAAAGTGCAGTTCCATTACTGGTATAAGCTTCTGCTGGCATCATTCAGTGCTGGAATTAGCAGCTCTCTGCCTCTTTCTGGCTTATTACCAGTGCTTAGTATTAACAGTTCTTAGTACAACCAGCTTAGCTTGCTCAGTTTGAAATATAAATCACAAATAGGCAAAACAAAACCATCCAGATAATGTTTTATTGGGACTTGTGTTGCAGCGCAAGGGAGACAATACAGAGAAAGAGTTCCCAGACTGGCTCCTCAAGGATAAGAAGTTATCTGCTTATATGGACAAAAGGGATTGTTTCCACAGGCTCATAATCATCTGTCTGTTAACCGTAGAATTTCTGGGCTGTAATGTTGTTCTCCACATGCACGCTGGGCCTGAGGGCTTTCAGTTTTCATGGGGTATGCAGGAGGTATTCATCACCACCACTGCAGGAAGCTGTAGAAAAATTCTTGGCAAGTCCTAAGGGAAACAGACACTAGATGTGCGCTGGATGGACTTTCGGAGCTGCTGTGGTGGTTGCCCAAGAAGCCCTAGAAGTCTCCTGAGCAGCCATAGATAGTGTATCAGTTGTCAGGGTGGCTTTGGCCCCCAACTCTGTTCCCCACCTCACCTTCACCCTTGTTCTCAGGTCCAGCATGGCGGCACCTCAGGGTAGCTGGGTGTGGCAGCTGAGTTGCCAGGTACATGACATGACACCTGCTCCTGTTGGCTGCAGATGGCTTTGGTCATCTAGGAAAACCAATAGAACACACACAAAAAAACAGAAAGCCACCCCTTGGAGGAGAGTCGGATCGTTCTATTCTTTCTCACAAGGAATCTTGGTTCTTTTTCTTAGAGAAATGATGTTTTGAATCCATAATCTGGATATCAGGGCTGCTTAGTGCCACTGATGTGCATTGCTTCTAGGACTTCTCAGGGTTTAGAGTTGTGAAATGCATAGTTAAATAATGATCACAGTGTTGTTTTTTATTCAATACAAGATTTCAGGATTTTAACCTCATATTTATTTATTTATTTATTTGAAGACAGAGAGGGACAGTGAGAAAGAGAGAGAAAAAAAGGATCAATTTTACTTAGTTTTTCATGTGGCTTTCTTTGCTCTGACACCTTGTTGTGTATGTGGTGCTAGGGTTCGAACTCACGTCCTTGCACATCCCAGGCAAGCACTGTAGCCACTGAGTCACCACTCCAGCCCCTGATTTTTATATTTTTAACTCTTTATATTACAATTTTGAATCCTGATGAGTTAGTATGATCACTTCTTTGCTTTGTCACTCAGTAGCATAGTTTTAAAACAGTAACATTATTACTTTTAAGAATAAAACTTCTGAATGTTGGGGCTAACATGGTGTCTCAGGGGTTGGAGCACTTGCCTGGCATGTGCAAGGACCCAGGTTCAAACCCCAGCACCACATACACAACTAAGTGTCAAGAGAAATGAAGGCCAGATGAAAAAATAAATAAAACTGATTCTTTCTTTTCTCCCTCTTTCCCTCCTCTCTCTCTAAAAACAAAAACAAAAAAATAAAAAATAAAAACTACCTAATGCAGTTTTTAAGATTCCTTTCTCTTTTTTTTTCTCTTGCAGCCCTGGGAATCAAATCTAGGGTCTCATACATGCTAGACAAGCATTTTACTACTGGTCTATATCTCCTAGCCCTAAGATTGCTTTGTGGTTCATTTATTCCCTAAGACGTACTCCAGTGAAATGTACAATCAAAATACTGTATTTTAAAGTTGCTTGAAATAATTATTTTGTACTTGATTATGCCACAAACTTGGCATGCAGTGGGTTATTGGTTTTGATTTGTGTTTTCAGAAACTGTACCCCTTCAATTTTTAGTGTTTTTTCTTTTTTGGTTTAAGTATGCCTTTTAACTATCTTGCAGGTGGCATTATTCAATATCTGAACAAAATGATAAATTTATTGTGTGCTCCTCAAGGGATAGCTGTGACTATAGGGCATGATTTCTCTGAATCAAGTGAACTGCTAATTTATTGGGTTTGGGAATTGTCAGGGATTGGTGAGGCAAGAGCAGGTATAGATTGACCTTTTGTTATGCGAATGTGGTTATGAAATGTGGCTGTTACTGATTGGTTGACTTTCTGAATGTGATCATTTTTTTGAAGCTCTTATTATTATTTGGTTTGTTTACTTATTTTCTGGTACTGGAAATTGAATCTAGGAACCACTCTACCACTGAGCAACATCCCCAGCCCTTATTTAGCAAGACTCTTAGGTCTCCCAAAGTTGCTGAGGTTGGCCTTAAACTTTTTATTCTCCTGCCTCAGTCTCCCCAGTCTCTGAAATTACAGGTGTATGCTACCGTGCTAGATTTAAACCCAGTTTTGACAATCATTTGTTGCTATATTACTTTTCTGAATTTGGAGTATAAGAATTTTTTACATAGTTCCAAATGGTTCTAAAATGAAAACTATATTACAAGAAAAATTCATGGAAGTCTGGCTTCCATCCTTATACACTCCACTCTCTCTTTTTGTTCCTTTCTATTGAGTAAATATTGGTAAACAGAAGTTTGCAGGTAAGATTTGACCAACCTTACATTTCCTCCCCCTGTAAATAAGTATGTTGGAACACAGACATACTCATTTGTTGGAACACAGATATACACATATTGTTTTGTAGTTGGTTTTTTTTTTTTTTTTTTTTTTTTTTTTTGCTACAGGGAATTGAAATCAGGGGTGTTTTACCACTGAGCCACACCCCCAGTCCTTTTTATTTTAAGATAGGGTTTGGCTAAGTTGCTGAGGCTGGCCTTGAACTTGCAATCCTCCTTGCCTTAGCCTCTCAAGTCACTGGGATTAATGCATGCAGCACTGTGCCAGGCTGTTTATGGCTTCTTTTATGTTGTAGTGGCAGAGTTGAGTAGCTATGACAGTGAACATTTGCTCTGTGAAGCCTAAAATATTTACTTCCTGGCCCTTTACTAAAAAAGTTTGCTTAATCCTATTATGAAGAATCGTTTTCCTCACTTTTTGATTTATCCTTTCTTTGTTCTGTTTTTAAATAAAAGCAGATATTTAAATATACTCAACATTTACTTCCCTTTTACCTGAAAGGAAGCATACTACAAACCCTTTAATGAATCTTGCTTTTTTCCATTGAACAGTGTTTCCTGAAAATCACTCTGTGTTAATCTCTCTCTCATTCCTGGACTAGTTTAGTTTCATCTCCTTTAGGCTCTGTATTTCTGATCTTCATTTTCTATAAGTATGCTGTTCTTTTTACCATTATTCTCTTTTCTTACATTTAATTGTATAAAGTTTGATCAAAGGGCTGCTTCTGTGTTCATATTTACTTCCTGTGCATTTAAGTGCATCTTGTAACATTCAAATATGATTAGCTCTAATGATGTTAAGGTAACTGTGTTACAATCTAGCAGACCATGAGCTGTTGTAAATTAGGAACCATGTCCTTTTCTTTCACAATATGTTGTACTCAGGGTAGTAGTCTATCTGGGTCAAATGACTTTGACCCCGTGCTTGCTTTTTTTTTTCAGGCGGGAGGGGTAAGTGATGTTGAGGTTTGAACCCACGTCCTGCCAGACAAGCACCGAAACCGCTAGGCCACCGCTCCAGCCCCCAAAGCTTGCTTTTTAATCTCGCAATCTCTGTTACTGTAAATAATGTATAGTAATCACAGTTATTGTAAATAATGTATGTGTTGTAACAGTGTCTTTGTGATGTCTGGACATCTGTAGTACAAATTTAATGTGTTTTTTAATACACATTAAACAACTTTTGGAAGAGTTTGTGGGGCATTTCCCCTCTTTCCAACAAGCCATTCTAATTAATATATAGGATTAGTAGTGCTTGTTGATGTGAATGTTCTTTGGATTGATTAACCCTGATATGCTTCTGTTTCTTGTTTTAGGTTAAATGGAAACCACCCTTGGGAGCTAGATGCCTGTGTAGCTGTTCTGCCATATTAGTGTTTTGCAATGAGTGGGGGAGGAGAGCAGTCGGATATCCTCAGTGTTGGAATCCTAGTCAAAGAAAGATGGAAAGTGGTGAGTGTACTGCTCTGACTGTGTGCATGTATTTGTACATATGGGGGAGGGTAAATATTGGTATTCTGGTAAAAATAAATTTCATTTGGCAGTAAATACCTACATTATTTGCCTAAAGCAGTTATTTTCCTATGGTTGAGTTCTGTTTATACTCTGATTCTTAGTTTTTTTCACATAGTGTACTATATTTTCCTAAGTTCGGGTAGCTAATATTGAGTAAGGTGAATGAAAGTGCACTTAGGGAAAGAATACAGGAAAAAAAATTATAAGGTCTGAACTGCACTTTGTTTTTCATTTTTTAACATTTCATTAAGGAAAATTTTAAGTATACATGAACCTCTATGTATTTATGACACAGCTGAAAAAAAAATAGTCATTAATTTATGGTTCATCCTTTTTTTTTTTTTCCCTAGAGAGGGAGGGAGAGGGTGAGAGAAAGAATTAATTTTATTTATTTTCTCATCTGGCCTTTGTTTCTCTGACACTTAATTGTGTATGTGGTGGCATGTGTGGGTTTCTCGTACATGTCAGGCAAGCACGATAACCACTGAGCAACCACTCTAGCCCGAAGGACTTCTTTTTAAAAACAAAATCATAATACCATTATCATACCTTAAAAGTAATAATGTCTCAATATTGTTAAATTTCCCTGATTATTTTGTGAATTATTTTTGATAATTTGAATCAAGGTGCAAATAAGGTCTGGATGTTGCAAGTGCATGGCATTACTTAAGTTTCTCCAATTTCTAGATTTTTCTTTATCTCTATCTCTGTCTTTTTCTTTCTCCTTTAACATTTATTTACTGAAGAAACAAGGTGATTTATCTGCAGAATTTCACATTGGTTTGATATTACTAATTGCTTCCATGAACATTAACATGTTTTTCTGTCCCATATATTTCATGTAAATTGGTAATTATGTTTAGAGGGTTGGTTATGGATTTGGTTTGTTTTTTTGAAATGGAAGCTCCCATTTTTTGCATAAATGATATAGTGTAGCTTTGACTAGGAGACCCATTTTGTGATATTAGTTACTATTGTTGTATATTGCCTGGGTCTATTCGTCTATTCTTCTTCTTCTTCTTCTTTTTTTTTTTTTTTGTGGGGTGAGAGTGTACTGGGAATTGAACCCAGGGATGCTTTACTACTGAGCCACATCCCCAGGCCTTTTTATTTTTCACTTCAGACAGGATCTTGCTGAGTTGGTTAGGGCCTTGCTAAATTGTTGAGGCTGCCTTGAACTTGTGATCCTCCTGCCTTAGACTCCTGAGTTCCTGGGATTAAAGCCCAGATTCTTTAGAGATTGAAAATTGCTGATATTTGATCATTCTTTGATTTATTAGCTTAAATACATCTATAAAGAGAAATTTCCTGTCATCAACTATTTGATTATCTGGAGATACAATTTATTAGGAAAGCAGTGCTTTGATCTTTTCCTTAGTTCTCTAGCATCTTCCAAAAGTGACCAGTGAAATTTGTTTTTTAGTATAGTTAAGAATTTGTAGATTTGATGTTTCAGTCTGTTGTCATTATCCTATAGATGTTCAAATTGTCTCTCTTTTTTTTTTTAAAGAGAGGAAGGGAGAGAGAATCAATTTTATTCATGATTTTTTTTCATCTGGTGTTTATTTCTCCAATGTGTATTTGTGTAATGTGGTGCTGGGGTCCTTGCACGTGCCAGGCAAATGCTCTAACTGCGGAGACATTGTTTAGCCCCCCCCCCGCCCTTTTTTTTGGTACTGAGGAGTGAACCTAGGGGCACTTAACCACTGAGCAACTTCTCCAGCCCTTTATTTTGAGACAGGGTCTCGCTAAGTTGCTCAGAGCCTCTTAAATTGCTGAGGCTGGCTTTGAACTGTGATCCTCCTGTCTCACCCTCCCAAGTCCCTGGGATTACAGGTGCAAATTGTCTTGTTTGACTAAGGAGACACTCTTCAAGTTGTCTCCTGAATTTCCTTGACATGGTCCTAATAGACTTTATTTTTTAAAGGAGTTGTTTTTGTTTTGAGTATATTTATGTGTTTGTAGTGCTCCCCAGTCTTTTGTCATCCAGTTTTGTTCCATTAGCAGGTTTACAAAGCTATTTTTGTGCTTCCTTTTTTTTTTTTTAAAAGAGAAAGAGGGACAGTGAAAGAGAGAAAGAATCAATTTTATTTAGTTTTTCATCTGTTTTTCATTGCTATGACAATTCATTGGGTACATGGCGCTGGAGTTCCAACCCACGTCCTCATGCATTCCAAGCAGGTGCCATAACTGCTGAGCCGCTGCACCAACTCCTTGTGGTTTTCTTAATCTGTCATTAAGCAGAAAAAGAAAAGATCTTTTTAGCACCATATTTGTGCGTGTGTGTGTGATTTCTTTTGTTGTTGTTGTTGGTTTTTTTGCTGGGTATTGAACCTGGGGCTTCACACTTGGAAAGTATGTGCTCTACCACTGAGCTACATCCCCCAATGGTTTTTTTTTTTCAACAAAAATTTCATTTTGACTTTATACTGGGTTTTACTGATTAGGTAAGTCAGTAAAAAATTTGAAAATTTGAAAATTTGCTTGACCAAATATAAGAAAAGAACCATGTCATCATCATTATGGACTGATATGCGGAGATTACAACAGGTGGTAATTGTTTATGTAAATTAGACTTCAGTGTTGCTTTGGTTCCTAGCATTGTTTTAAGTGCTGTGACAGGGTTGTCTGATCTCCAGTAAATATATCAGTAGGCATGGCTCTCTTTTCCTGATAATGAGAGAGAATATATTTGTGGAATTTATCCCCCAAATTTGGGAGGCAGAGTGGCATTTTAATAAGAAAGTACAGGCTCATTATTAAAGGATGGTATTTTAGTTATTTATTGTTATATAACAGGCTGCATCAAAACATACAAACCTAAAACAGTCATTTTATTTTGCTCACAATTTTGTAGATTAGAAATTAGAGATAGGTTTGCCTGGGTGGTTTGTCATTTAGTCATGTGGCACTAGCAAGATTGATTGAGGGGCTGGAGCAGTGGCTTGGCAGTTACAGGCGCTTGCCTGGCATGTGTGAGTACGAAGGTATGAACCCCAGCACCATGTACATAATGAAGCGTCAGAGCAATGAAAGTCAGATGACAAACTAAATAAAAATTGATTCTCTCTCTCTCTCTCATACACACACTGTCCCTCTTTCTTTTCTTCTTCTTCTTCTTCTTTTTTTTTTTTTTAAAAGATTGGTTGAGTTGGAGGATCTGCTTCCAAATGTGCACTTATCTGGCACTGTGGGTATCCTTAGTTCTCCCATTCTCCCCAGTTTAGTAGTTCATTTTCTAGGAGATTTCCTATGGCTATGACTTTTTCAAGATGGTCACACACATTATATTGTGGCTTTTTTTAAAATGGTTTTTGTTGGTACATTATAATTATACATAATAGTGGGGTTCCTTGTGACATATTCATACATACAAAGTGATCATTCTTTCACTTTGCTTCCACAGTACCTCCCCTTTCCTTCCCTCCCTTCCTTACGCTGATCCCCTTCTTCCTTGTATTTTTTTTTAATTGTGCATTATAGTTATACATGAAAGTGGGATTTGTTGTGGTATCTTCATGCATGGGCATCACACAGTTTGGTGAATTTTCTTCCCCACTACCTCCTGTTACCCTCCCTACTCCCTCCCTCTTGATCCCTTTCCTCTACTCTGTTGGTTTCCATTTATTTTTTATTTTTATTTTTTTTCAGGGCTGAGGACTGAACTTGAGGCCTTGCATGTGCTAGGCAAGCACTCTGCCACTGAGCTAAATCCCCAACTCCGGTTTTCATTTATTTTTGAGAGATCCCTTTTTTGTTGTGACTTGCTTTCAAGAGACAGTTAACAAGCTACTAGGATGGTTAAAGGTTTTCCCCAGAACTGGCACAGTATTCCTCTGCTCTGTTCTGATAATTAGAGCAGTTACAAGATTCACCCAGATTTAAGGAGGATGGGAGATTGGCAATGTCACATTTTCCTTTTTTTAAAGAGTGAGGGACAGAGAGAGAAAGAATCAGTTTTATTTGGTTTTTCATCTGGTTTTTGTTGCTCCAACACTTAGTTGTATATGTGGTGCTGGGGCTTAAACCTGCGTCCTCATACATGCCAGGCAGCACTCCACTGTGGAGCCACCTCTCCAGCCCAATATTTTCTTTTTTAACGTGAAAGGCCTTCCTCACACTGAAGAAAAAGTAAGAGTGGGAGCAAGATATTGTAGTGATTACCTTTGGAAAATGCACTCTGCCACAGTCCTTAACTCTATTCTTTTAATCTGTGTACCCCCAACTACTAAACTGCCTCTGTTTCTTAGCCTCAGAAGCATTGATAATGTTTCAGGGCTTTGTCAAGCTAATTGAAAAAAACACTAATGCTCCATTAAATTCAAGTGGCTTTATAAGAATAAATGAATGGCAAAGTCATTTACTTCAGACTTTTAATTCTGTTATTTGGTAAGGGTTTTGTGTGTGTGTGTGTGTGTGTGTGTGTGTGTGTGTGTGTGTGGTAAAACAATGAGCCACTCCCCATCAATCCATAATTAGAAGGACATTCCTTTGGAACTATTTTTTTTTCCTTTGGAACTATTTATGAGTGAGCAGGGTCTCACTATGTTGCCCAGTCTGGTTATGAACTTTTGAACTCAATCCTTCTGCCTCAACCTTCTGAGTAGCTGGGTCTACAGATGTGCACCACCACCACACCCTGATTATTTTTGAGTTTTTCAAGTTACACTAGGCTTTGTTTAATGGACAAAATATATAAAATTCTAAGAACCAAATCAGGGCCCAACAAACACCAAAATATTTAATTGAATAGTTCTGGAGCTTATTTTTTAATCCCAAGATCATCCTCACACACAGTACCCCTTCCCCTCACCAAACTAAAATGAAGAACAATTATAAATAGTTATTAAATAATAACTATATAACTGGGACTTTTCCAAATGCTGTGGGACATAAAGAAATAGGATAAGTGACCCTCTTTTTGAAACTTTCTCTGTAGTTGGGTAGGAGATTGAGAATAGATAGTTCTGCAACGTGAGTTAAAGAGTAGTAGAATAGGGACTGGAGCACTGGCTTAGCAGTTGCATGCACTTGCCTGGCATGCACAAGGATGTGCAGCAAGCACCATGTACCCAACAAAGTATTGGAGCAACAAAAGTCACATGAGAAACTAAATAAAACGGACTCTCTCTCTCTCTCTGTCCCTCTCTCTTAAAAAAAAAAAAGAATAGTAGAATATTATGAGTGAGAGGCTGGGGCAGTGGCTCAGTGGTAGAGCCCTTACCTGGTATGGGCACGGAACTGATTTTGAACCTCAGCACCACATACCCGACTGAGTGGAGAGAAAACAAAAACGGATGAAAAAAAATAAAATTGATTTTCTCTTTCATTCTCTTTTAAAAAAATTCAAGTATTATTTGAAATATAGTCTGGTAAAATGATTAATTAAATGATTAAACAAACTATTCCCATAGAAATTCATATGATAAAGAAATCAGTCTAGATACAATAATCAGTGAAAATTCAGAAAATTCAGTGGAGAAATAAGTAAGACTTGAGATGGGACCTCTTGGGAGGTTAGGATTTAGGACCCTGTGCTTCTGGTGATGCCTTCATACATTATATCACATCCTAAGGGTTTGAAAATGTGATAAGGAGAAGATGACCTAGGATCAGGAAATAGAAGAAGACTAATTTCTTGCCAACTTGAAGTATATCACCGTCTCCAATTTCTTCAGAACCCTACAAATCCAGTTATCATTAGCTCATCAGAAATTGTTTATAATACCAAGACAAAATCCTGATATTTCCCAGTTTAGCTAACATTTTATTAGGAAAAATATTAAATATTTGATGAAAGTACTTAAATTGATTATAATTTACTCTTCTTTGAATATGTAGATGTATAACTCTGGGATAGTTTAGAATAGCTTTCTGCCTGCTCTGTGGAGCCTATTAATTGCCTCAGAAAAAAGAGAGTCGGGCTGGAGCGGTGGCTCAGTGGTTTCGGCGCTTGCCTGGCAAGCACGAGGACCCGGGTTCAAACCCCAGCACCACATACACAACTAAGTGTTGGAGCAACTAAGGCCATGTGGAAAACTAAATAAAGTTGTTTAAAAAAAAAAATTAAAAAAAAAAAAAAGAGAGTCAATAGTGGTGAGAGGGATGAGTGCTGGCTGCTTAGTCCATCTTCTGTCCTCCCCTATGTAGACGCATGCACCAGATTGGTTTCAGATAAGATCAATTGGCAAAAAGATTTCCTGGTTTAAAAAGTGTGCAGCCAACTGTTTTAGAGTAAATTTGAGTGGCTTTTGTGGGAATTGATTCTTTCAGATGTTGTATTTTTGGTGACATTTCTGATGCTGGCTACGGACCTAGTTTTAAAATTGTCACTGAAATAATTCTGTTACTTTTTGTGGACAGACTTGTTGGAAAAGGTTTTGATGTTTTTTTCAGGCATTTGTCTTTTTGTTTTTGTTTTTGCCATAGACATAGTTAATTTAACAATATTGAGTCTTGTATCAAAATAAAGATTATAAAATTACATAATTTTTTCTAAATAAGAGATGTGAATTTGTTCCTTAGAATTTCTCATAATTGTAAGTATATTCTTATTTTATTTTCTGTGCAGTTAAGAAAAATTGGGGGTGGGGGATTTGGAGAAATTTACGATGCCTTGGACATGCTCACCAGGGAAAATGTTGCACTGAAGGTGGAGTCAGCTCAACAGCCAAAACAAGTTCTGAAAATGGAGGTTGCTGTTTTGAAAAAACTACAAGGTAAGCTTTGGATGATACACAATTTATAATTTGTATGATAAATTGTAGTTTTGTGTTATCTTCTTGAACCTTGACTACATTTTCTAACCATGAATATTTTCATGTCAGCTAGATATAAACACACTAAGCATTTTTTTTATAAATTTTATCACTAGTTAGTAGTAGTAGTAATGTGTAATTATTTAGACTTATGGGACTTTGAGAATTCCTTTTCAAGGTGAGTAAGAATGAGAGAGAGTGAATTTGCAAAATCATTCTATTGCTTTAGAAAGTATTATACTAAATCTGCTATGGTAAATTTTGCCTTATTTTAAAAAAATCAATCATAAAATACCTCTGAAATTTATTTGTATATTAAAATATTCTGAAATCACTTTAAGGAAATTGCCTTCAAATCATACTACAAAATGATTTAAAAAGAATATACTATGTATTCTCTTTACTTAATTTCAGAGTATAATTCTGACCCTATACTGCTCAGGTCCCTATATTTTTACTATAAGGTCAAATAAGTTTTTTTCTGATGTCAGTCCATTCATGTAAAACGTGGATACATTGCTAGTTTGTGTTCATCTTTGTAATATCTGTTTAATGATTACTGTGATCTTACTAATATTAAAATGTTTGATTTGAATAAAAAATAAATAAGGATGATCATTCTTTTCTCTCCGAAGCTTTCCAGTTATCCAAGTTTCTCTACCAGTTGGGTCAGTAGATTAGAGCATGATGCTAATAAAATTATAAATCTGTTTAGTAGTCATATTTAATTCAAACTTAGCTTTCCTAACAGCATGGCAAATCAAGAAAACCGTAAGTAGATCAGCGCTCATTGTCACTACTAGAAAAACAAAGAAATGGAGGAGGAGAAAAAGATGGTCCTTTTTCTCACCATTTCTCCTTTTGCGAATTTCTCTTTAGTTGTTCTCAAAGCGGTGATATAGAGGCCACAAACAGGTGCAGCTGGAGCTACCTTTTCAAAAGGATTGCACAGAGCCCAGATTTCAGTTCTATTCCCAGCATTAGGTTGGTCTGGACAGTATGCCTTTCCTGACCTTTCATCTCCTTGGCCCTGAGGATGAGGTGCTTCAGTGAGGCAGGAGACAGCTTTGAAGCCCCTTTAGGAGATTCTCTTGCCTGTTTTGGCTGTACTTTATTCAAGTTTTATGTTATATAGCCTAAAGATCCATTAGTGCCTTTTATGTGAGGATTGGAGATCATTGGATGATAGTGCTCACCTTTACTTTATTTTTTCATATTATTACCTAAAATGTTTTTCCTGTGCTTATAACCACATGATACCCTATCCCTCAGAATGGTTCACTTTCCAAAAATTAATGGGTTTTTAGTCTGGTCTGATTTCAATGAGGCAGTCCTTGGTTCTTCTCTTCTCTTGTTTTCCTAACTTAAGCCTTCTGCATTCTTATGCTTTACAACTTCTTTTTGCTGAGGTTGCTTTGGAATCTGGACCCTTTGAGAACATTTTTACAGGACTAAGCTGCTCTTGGTTTTCTAATGGCATGATGACTTAATAATGACCCCCAAAGACTGAAGTGAATAAGAAAATGGTATATGACCAGAGGCTAGCTCTTTGTAGGTCATGTATTGATTAGACCTGTAAATTAGTTGGTCTTAAATTGATGCTCAGTTTTTTTTAAAGGAAGGAATTTTTCTTTTTTAAAGAGAGAGAGTGAGTCAATTTTATTTATTTTTTCATCTATTTTTTGTTTTTCCAACACTTAATTGTATATGTGGTGCTGGGATTCAAACCTGGGCCCTTGCACATGCCAGGCAAGTGCTCAACCGCTAAGCCACCTCTCCAGCCCCTGATGTTCAATTTTTGATAGTGGTATAAGAATTTATTTCTTTATGAGATAAAATAATATTTATGATGCACTTAGCCTGAATCCTGAATCTTGTTCTTTTTAACAAATCAAGCCCTTTTCATAATTCTTGTAATGCCTTTTCTCAGATTCCCTTGGTTCTCATTTATCTTTCTTGTAGTCTTTCCTGCACTTAACAACCCTAGATTTTCTCAGCTCCTGAAAAATCATCATTTTAAAATATCTTTCTTTTTCATTGACCCTAACAAGTAAAGTTCTTATCATTTTATCCTGTATTTTCTTCTGAGGGACCTTCTCCATGCTACCAGATTATTTTCTTGGATCTCTCTGAAATATTCTGGATACAGTCTGCAATACTCTATTGAATCAAACTGCACTTCAATTTTACTTGATTTTTACAAATGTAGTTAAATATTTTGGTCTTGTAAGCCAAACCATCTATTTTTAGGTCTAGTACTTCTACACTGAGTTATTATTCTGTAAAGTGTCCTTAGTAAGTGGAGCTTTAAACCCATTAAAATTCTCTGTTTAGGGGCTGGAGCGGTGGCTCAGCGGTTTCAGCGCTTGCCTGGCAAGCATGAGGACCCGGGTTCAAACCCCAGCACCATGTACACAACTGAGTGTTGGAGCAACTAAGGCCATGTGAAAAACTAAATAAAGTTGTTTCTCTCTTTCTCTGTCGCTCTCACTGTCCCTCTCTCTTTAAAAAAAATTCTCTGTTTAGTAACATCATTGTTCAGAGATGCATGTCCGTATAATCATTTATTTGTGTCTTTTCATCCTTTATTGTATCATCTTCATCCATTGTTTTTCAGTTTCTTTACAATGAAATTCTGTTCAAAGAGGATGGTTGTCTCCCTAATCCCTAGTATTAGAGTCTCTCTCTCTCTCTCTCTCTCTTTTTTTTTTTGGTACCAGGGCTCATAATCACTGAGCCACATCACCAGCCCTTTTTAGGGCTCGTTAAATTGTTGAGGCTAGGGCTAGAGCAGTGGTTCATCAGTTACAGTACTTGCCTGGCATGCGTGAGGTCATGGGTTTGAACCCCAACACCATTTACACAAGTAAGTGTTGGAGCAATGAAAGCCACATGAAAAACTAAATAGAATTGATTCTCTCTTTCTCTTTCTCTCACTGTCCCTCTCTCTTAAAAAAAACTTGTTGAGGCTTGCTTTGAACTTGAGAGCCTCTTGCCTCAGCCACCTGAACTGCTGGAATTATAGGCATATACCACCATACCTGGCTGAGTCTTTTTTCTTGTCTCTCTCATCTTAAGTAAATGTTTTATAGTGATATCTTACCTGGTATCCCTTCTCCATTTTAATGATCTCTTGTGCTGTGTCTTAATCCGTGACTGTTTTTCTTTTTAATAAGTATAGTTTTATTTGCAGTGCTTTTATGAGTTAAACAACATTGTTCCTTTTACTTTGAATCATTAGTAATTCTGCAGTACCTAGGAGCCATTAGTACTTATTTAAAAATTAGATTTCTATTGTAGCCTGAACAAAATTTGGTATATGTCTAGAATCCTGAAGTAAAGCAGGCAAATCTCAAATTATTTCCCCCTAATTTTCTAAATGCTTTGAGCAGTTTTAAGTTTGCAAGAACATTGAGAGGTGGAGGTGTAGAGAGACATTCCACATATTGCCTACCCTCACACAGCCTCCCTCATTATTAACATTCCCCACCAAAGCAGTGCATTTGTTGCTATTGATGAACCTGCATTGACGCATCATTATCACTCCTAATCCACAGTTTACAATAGAAAACTATTGGGCTACTCAGTGGGGTATACTCTTGGTGTGGTGTATTCTATGGGTTGGATGTATGTATATATAAAAGGGTAGAGAAATATAATGTATAATATAAAAAATAAAAAATGCATAAAATATTTTCCAGTGCCCTAAAGATCCTCTGTGCTTTTTTTTTTTTTAAGGAGGAATTGAGAATGTGTGAGAGAGAAAGAGTCAATTTTATTTATTTTTTCATCTGGTTTTTATTTTTCTAACACTTACTTCTGTATGTGGTGTTGGGATCCCAGCCTAGGTCCTCATGTATGCCGGGCAGGCACTCCACTGTTGAGCCACCTCTCCAGTCCCCTCTGTGCTCTTTCTGTTGCTTCTCTACTCTCTAATCACATGTAACTACTAACCTTTTTCTATCTCCATAGTTCTACCTTCTCCAAAGTTTTGTATCATTGTAATCATATGGTGTTGGCATTGATCACTTAGTAATATGCATCTAAATATCCTTCACATCTTTTTATGGCTTGCTAGCTCATTTCTTTTTGGTGTTACATAATATTCCATTGTCTAGATGCATCAGTTTATCTGTTTAACTACTAAAGGATGTCTTGGTTGCTTCCAAGTTTGGACAGTTATGAATAAAGCTACTGTCAACATCCATGTGCAGGTTTTTGGTGGACATAAGGTTTCTGCTCTTTTGGATGGATAAATAAATACCAGGGAGCACTGTTGCTGGATTAGATAGTAAGAAAATGTTTAGTTTTGTAAGCAGCTGCTAAACTGTTTTTCAAAGTGGCTAGACCATTTTGCATCACAGTTAGCAATGAATGAGTTTCTTCATGTCATCACTAACATTTGGTGTTGTGAGTGTTCTGGATTTTGGTCTTCTAGTAGGCATGGAATGACATCGTGTTGTATTAATTGACATTTTCCTGATGACATATAATATTGAACATTTTTCATATGCTTATTTGCTATCTATATTATTTCATCTTCTTCCTCCTTGTCCTTCTTTTCCTCTTACGCCCCCCCTCTCTTTCCCTTCCTACTCCTACTCGTTTCTTCTTTCTTCTTGTTTTATTGATGCTAGGGATTGAACCCAGGGATGCTTTAACACTGAACAATATCCCAGTCCTCTTCTTTTTTTTTTTATTAAAGAGAGATAGAAAACCCAAAAAACTCTTATCAGAAGATTAGAGCTTATAAATGAATTTAGCAAAGTGTCAGGGTACAAGATCAACACCCATAAATCAATATCTTTCCTATACTCCAACAGCAGTTTAGCTGAAGAGAAGAAATCAGGAAATCTGTCCCATTCATAATAACCTCAAAAAGAATAAAATACTTGGGAATTAATCCACAAAGGAAATAAAAGACCTCTAGTATGCAACTATTGAAGAAGACCAGAGAAGATGTTCTTGGTTAGGCAGAATCAATATAATTAAAGTGGCTATTCTGCCAAATCAAAGCCAAGAATCAATGATTGGGTTGTCATTAAACTGAAAACTTCTGCACAGCTAAGAAATTAGTCAAGAGTGTCAAGAGAGGGGTTGGGGATTTAGCTCAGTGGCAGAGCGTTTGCCTACCATGCACAAGGCCCTGAGTTCTATCTTCAGCCCTGAAAAAAAGAGTGTCAAGAGAGAACCTACAGAATGGGAGAAAATCATGGCCTCATACTTCTCCACTGGGGGGGGGGGGCTAATATCCAGAATATATAAAGAACTCAAAAAACTTAACACCAGAAATACAAACAATCCAATCAATAAATGGGCTAGGGAACTAAATAGAAACTTCTCAACAGAAGAAGTTCAAAAAGCCAATAAATATATGAGAAAGTGTTCTACATCACTAGCAATCAGAGAAATGCAAATCAAAACTGCACTGAGTTTTCACCTCTCTCCAATCAGAATGGCAAAAATGAAGAATATGAGCAATAACAGATGCTGGAGGGGATGTGGGGAGAAAGGAACAATAACACACTATTGGTGGGACTACAAACTGGTACAGCCACTCTGGAAAGCAATGTGGAGACTCTTCAAAAAATTAGGCTTAGGGCTGGAGGGGTGGCTCAGTGGTTACTGCACTTGTCTGGCATGCATGAGGACATGGGTTCAAACCTCCAACACCATGTACATAAAGAAGTGTTGGGGCAACAAAAAGCAGATGAAAAACTAAATAAAATTTATTCTCTTTCCCTCTCTCTCACTGTCCCTGTCTCTCTTAAAAAAAAAAAAATTAGGATGGAACCACTGTACAACCCAGCTATCTCACTTCTGAGTATTTTCCTAGAAGAGTTAGAATCAATATATTACAGAGACACAGCTACTTCGATGTTTATGGCCGCTCAATTTACAATAGCAAATTTTTGGAAATCTTGATGCCCTTCACTGGATGAATGGATCCAAAAATTGTGAGATACACACACACACACAAACACACATATTCTACATAACTATTAGAAAGAATGATATGGTGGCTTTTATAGGTAAATGGATGGAAATAGAAAGCATCATGCTGAGTGAAACAAGCTAAACAGAGGCTTAAGGGCTGAATGCTTTCTCTCATCTGTGGAAGTAAGAGTAAAGCCTAAGATAGGATGAAAGTTAGTCTAGTTTAATTAATAAACCCACCAAATTTGAAGTAACATATAAGCTGGGGGAACCATGGTGGGCGGGGGAAGAGGCAGGGGAAAAGAAAGGTTAATAATACTGTAGGGTACACTTGGCTCCCAGGAAAAGCCAAAATATACTCAGTCATGTAAATCTAGAAATTTTAATTAAAATACATATATATGGTCATTTATCTCTGTAATATGGGGGAATTACAGAGGAGACTGAGATTGGGGAGTGGGTGAAGGGGAGGAGATCCTGGACAAGGATTGGGTTTAAGCTACTTTGGCATTATATATGCATGTATGAATGTGTAGCAACAAATCCCTTCAATATGTGAGACTATGTTCAATCAACAAAAATTAGAGAGAGAGAGAAAGAGGGGCCAGGACCCAGGTTTGAACCCCAGCACCACATATACAACTAAGTGTCAGAGGAACAAAGGCCTCCCCCACTTCCTCTCTCTCCCGCTCTCTCTCTTTCTCTTTCTCTCTCTTTAAAAGAGAATGTTAATTTTTTTCATTTCTTTGTTGTTTTTCTTTTATTTCTTTATGCCATGCTGGGGATCAAACAGGGGACCTTGTGCATGCCAGGGAAGTGCTATACTGCTGAGCCACTTCTTCAGCCCCTCCCCAGTCCTTTTTGAGATAGGGTCTCAGAATTGCTGAGGGTCTGGCAAAGTTGCTAATGCTCAAACCTGTTATTCTTCCACCTCAGCCTCCAGAGTCCTGAGTCTTTGGGATTACAGGCATGCACCACTGTACCTGGCATCTCTCTATCTTCTGAAAAGATGTTTCTATTAAAGTCTTTTGTCTATTTTTAAAAATTGGTTTATTATAATTATATGTATTAGTGGGATTCATTATATTGAAGTGGGACAAAGGAGGCTCAGACACCAGAGAAGAATTAAGGAAAACAGATTTAATAAATGCTGCAGCATTTAGATCAGGGTGAACTCTGCCCTTTCGGGTGGGTATAAAACAGAATTCTCAGCAATTTATACCTTCAGGAGGTTGTAATTGATTATATATGGACAGTACAAAGACAAGGAGCACATACATCTGCAAGACAGCCTCAATCAGTAGTTTCCCAGGGAAAGGTGAGACAGGCACGAGTTAAAAGGGTCTCCACATAGGCTCTCACTCAGCCAGAACTCAAGTAGGAAACTGAGATTCCTTACCCCTTAACCAGGAAAAACGTAAAATGTGGAGTGGAGAATTTTGGAAGAAGACTCTTATAAGGGAGGGAGGTTTTTTTTTATTATTATATTTAGAGAGCACCCCCTCATTATATATTTTCAGGGAACTCTTCTACCACAATGTCACATTCATACATGCATATAATGTAAGTTTTTGGTATATTTGTAAATGAGACTGTTGTCTTCTTGTTGAGTTTTTAGAGTTCTTTGAATATTTGGATATCAGACCTATGTCAATAGGTCTTTTATAAATATTTTCCTTAGTCTGTGGCTTGTCATGTTATTTTGCCTTTCACAGACCAGAATTTTTTAATTTCAATGAATTCCATTTTATCAGTTTTCCTTCCTGAATTGTTTGTGCCTTTGGTGTTACATCTAAAAAGTCAATGCCAAATGCAAGATTGTCTAGATTTTTCCTTATGTTATCTTCTTGGGGCTTTATAGTCTGATTACATTTAAGTCTATTATCTGTTTTGAGTTAATTTTTGTAAAAGGTGTAAGGTTTGTGCCTTAGATTCATTTTGTTGCATGTGGATCTCTAGCTGTTCCAGCACCATTAATGAAAAGGCCATCTCTTTTCTCTTGCTTTCGTCAAAGATCAATTGATGATATTTGTGTGGGTCTATATCTGGGGTTCTGTCTGGTTCCATTTTTTGTCTGTTCTTTTGCTAACATAATGTTGTACTGCTTACTGTGATTTCTGTATGTTAACCTGTATCTTACAACCTTGCTATATAGATCCTTGATGGTTCCAATTTTATTGTTGATTCCTTTGGATTTTCTACATAGGCAGCAATGTGATCTGCAAAGACAGTTTTATTTCTCCCATCCCAATCAGTATCCTCTTTATTTCCTTTTTAATTGAATATGATATAAGCTGTAGGATTTTTGTAGATATTCTTTTTTATTTTTTTTAAGAGAGGAGGACAGAGAGAGAGAGAGAATATCAATTTTATTAGTTTTTCACGTAGCTTTTGTTTGTATGTGGTGCTGGGGTTCAAACCTGCATTCCTACGCATGCCAGGCAAGTGCCATAACCGCTGAACCACCCCTTCAGCCCCTTTGTAGATATTCTTAATCAAATACAGGAAGTTCTTCTTTATTCCTAGTTTACTAAGGGTTTTTTTTTTTTATCAGAAATAGACATTGGATTTTGCCAAATACCTTTTATGTGTCTTATTGACATGCATATGAGTTTTCTTCTTTAGCAGGTTGATGTGATGGATTACATTAGTTGATGTTTGAATGTTACATTAGCTTTGCATACCTGGGATAAATCTTATTTGGTTTTGGTGTATAATTATCTTGTTCATTGCTGGATCCAATTTACTAATATATTTTTTTGAATTTTTGTATTTAGGTACATAAGGGATATTGCCCTATAACTTTCTTTTCTTGTAATACATTTTCATCTGATTTTGATAGGAGGTTATCTCCCAGCATCCAGCAGTATTGCTCTGCTTTTTTCTTCTGGAAGAGATTACAGAGCATTGATATAAGCTGGGTATGGAGGCACATGCCTGTATTCCCAGTGATTCAGGAGACGGAGGTGTGAGTACCACAAGTTCAAGGCCAGTCTCAGCAGTGTAGTGAGACCCTCAACAAGTTAGTGAGAAGCTGTCTCAAAATAAAAAGCAAAATGGAATGGGAATAATTTCTTCCTTAAATGTTTGGTAGAATTCACCAATGAACGTACCTGTACTTGGTGTTTTCTTTTTGAGGAGAGTATTGATTCAACAACTATTACTTTTTTTCTTTTTTTCTCTTTTTAAAGAGAGGGACGGTGAGAAAGAAAGAGAGAATCAATTTTTAAAAAATTTTTCATGTGGCTTTCATTGCTCTGATACTTCATTGTGTACTTGGTGCTGGGGTTTGAACCCACATCCTTGTGCATGCCAGGCAGGTGCCGTGACTGCTGAGCCTACACTCCAGTACCTCAACTTCTTTAATAGATACAAATATAGGAATATTCAAATTATTTCTTGTGTGAATTTTGGCAGTTGTGTCTTTCAAGGAATTGCTCTATTTCATCTAGGTTATTCAATTATGGGGCATAGAGTTGTTTATAATATTCTCTCTCTTTTTTTTTTTAAAGAGAGAGGGACAGTGAGAGAGGGAGAGAGAGACAGAGAATAAATTTTATTTAGTTTTTCATGTAGATTTTGTTTCTCTGGCACTTGGTTGTGTACCTGGTGCTGGAGTTTGAACTCATGTACTCGCACATGCCAGGCAAGCGCTGTAACTGCTGAGCCACTGCTCCAGCCCCTAAAATTCTCTTTTTTTGGAGGAAAAGTTTTAGGGGCTCACGGTTTCAGAGGTGGGCTTCATTTTTTGGGGTTTGAGGTGAGGCTGTACATCATGGTGGCAGGCATGGCTCCAGAGAGCTCTAGGCAACACATCAGAAAGCTGAGTAGAGAGAGAAACTCCATACCAGATACAGAATATATACCCGCAAGGCATACCCCCAATGACCCACCTCCTCCAGACATACCCTACCAGCTTACGGTTGAGTTAATCTTCCTCAAGGTAATAATTAGATTAACTCACTGATTGGGTCAAGCCTTTTACAACCCGATCATTTCACCTCAGTTGTCCTGAATTGTCACACATGAGCTTTTGAGAGACACCTCCCATTCAAACCATAACACCTTCTTGATTCACCAAAGAAAAAAGAACATATTAAAAAATTGTCTTATACACATCAGACTATTTTAATTGTTTCATCCTTAGTTATCTTTCTAATTTACTGACTTTTGCAGGGTACTACGAAGAAGGGTGATATAGTGAATATATGATTTTCCTCAGTGCATAAGGTACATTTCAGTAATTATGTGTTCAAATTAGGAGCTAAAGATAAAACAGTCAATAAAGTTTCCATTCTTCTTAATAATCAATTTTTCTGACTATATTTCTTATTTAGAAATGTAGGTAACATAATTAAGAAATATTTCACTACACGTATTGTAAATCTCATAGAATAATGGAATATATCATTCCATATCATACTGGCCTAATATTATTCTATAGTATACCATGGTACAGGTTACTGACTTGGCACCAGATCCTTTTCCTTTTTAATACAGGAATAAATTTAAGCAACTTTTTCAACACTTCTTTTAGTTATATACAGTCATATGACACAGTCTAGCCAATGAAATGTGAGTAGATGAGTACCACTACTAAGTCTGACTCATGGGATCCTTCATGTATTCTCTTCTTGCTCTGGCATAACAGATGGGCAAAATGATATTGCAAATCATGTGTTGAAGATGGTAAAGACAGGAAGAGTATGCATCTTTGAACAATATTTTAGAGAAGAACCTACAATGGATCAAGACTTTAGGAAAGCAAGAAACAAATTACCCTAATATCCTCTTATTACCCTTTTAATGTCCATGTGATCTGTAGTGATGTCCCATCTTTCATTTCTGATATTAATAATTTGCTCTCTTTTATTATTTGCTCAGCCACAGGCTTGAACTTTTCAAGAATCAGCTTTCAATTTTATTGATATTTTTCTATTGATTTCCTGTTTTCAATTTCATTGATGCTAATTTTTATCATTCTTTTTCTTCAGTGTCCTTTGAATTTATTTTTTATTTTCTGTTTTTTAAGGTAGAAACTTGCATTACTGAATATAAATCTTCATTTCTAATAAATGCATGTAGTGCTGTAAATTTATGTCAAAGCACTGATTTCACTACACCCCATGAATTTTGATATCTTGTGTTTTTATTTTCATTTAGTGTAAAAGTTTTTAAACTAGCTTATGAAATTTCTTTGACTTGTGTTATTTTAGAAGTGTTTTCTTTTATCCTAATGTATTGGGATCCTCCAGTTATCTTTCTATTACTAATCTGTAATTGAATTTCATTGTGTTCTGAGTGAACATTGTATTATTTCTGTTCTTTAAATTTGTTAGGGATTACTTTGTGTTTCAGAATGTAGTCTTGACAAATAGTCAGTGTGAGTGTGAGAAGAATGTTCTCTTGTAGAATACTGTTGTTGATTGAAGTTGTCTCTAGATGTCAGTTATATTCAGTTAATTGGCGGTGGTGTAGAGTTCAGTTATGTCCTTATAGATTTACTGCCTGCTCTATCTTGTGTTTCTGATGGAAGGGTAAAAGTCTGCAGTAATGGGGCTGGAGCAGTGGCTCAGCAGTATCTCACTTGCCTGGCATGCACAAGGACCTGGGTTCAGACCCCAGTACCACATACACAACTAAGTGTCAGAGCAATGAAATCCAGATGAAAGACTAAATAAAATTGATTCTTTCTCTCTCTCTTAAAAAAAAGTCTGCAGTTATTACAGGGGATTCACCTGTTTTTCTCTTTGCAGTGCTATTAGCTTTGCCTTATATCATTTGAAGCTGTGTTGTTTAGTACATATATGTTTCCAAATGTTGTAAGACACATTCTACATGTCTTCTTGGAGAATTGACCCATTTATCATTATCTAATGGCCTTCTTTACCCCTGATAATTTTACTTATTGTAAAGTCTGCCCTGTCTGAAATTAATATAGCTACTCCTACTTTCTTTTCGTTTAGTATCATATATAATGTAAGATGTATATCTTTTCTATCAAACTTGAGAAATTGTGATGTATAATCTCTATTTTAGATCCCGCTCCCCCTTGAAGATAGTGATGTGCACCTGTGTACACCCACTTCTTTCCAAGGACCCCTTCCAGTACCCACCCATCCTCTTCCAGTGAACTTTGCTGACTCAGTCCGACCCTCACCACGTGTGTGGCAACCCCCACCCCACACGTCTCCCAGTCGCCAGCCTACTTCCTCTTTGCACCTGCCTCCACCTTATCTCAGCCATCCGAAGACTGTGAACCTGAGCTCCTTCAATTAGAGCTAAGGGCAGTATCGGGTCAAGTCGGAATTAAAAACCCCTCATTTCCTTGCTGGGGGTGCATGCTTTCACACTTCGGCCAAGTAAATTTTCTACCTTGCTCACCCACACCCGACCACGTGATAGATTTCATTTATAACAATAATTCTTTGCCAGTTAACTTTAAATTTATGTCTTTATGTTTAAAATTGTTTTTTCAGCAAAGTAGACCCTGTCACATAATAAAAAAATTAAAATGACTGGAGATGTAGCTCAGTGGTAAAGAACCCATGGGTTTAATTCCCAGTACCAAAAAAAAAAAAAAAAAAAAAAAAAAAAAAAAAAAAAAAAAAAAAAAAAAAAAAAAGAAAGAAAAAAAGAAATAAAGAAAGAAAAGAAAAGAAAGAAACACTGTTCTGCATATTTGTTCCCCTGCTGGAAGCATCAGGAAATTTCCCCCTATTATTTGCAATGAGAACCTGGTTATACCTGGAGGTAAACCTGGAGGGTAAAACTCGGAAAAGTGTTGAAGCCCCAATGGCTGAGTATCCATGGCTTTTGTTACTCTCAAACTTTACTGTGTATATAGTGTTGGGGTTCGAGCCCGTGTACTTGTGCATGCCAGGCAAGCTCCGTAACCACTGAGCCACTGCTCCAGCCCTTCCATGTAGTTTTTTTTTTTTTTAAAGAGAGGGACAGTGAGAGAGAGAGAGAGACTGAGAGAATCAATTTTTATTGAGTTTTTCACATGGTCTTCGTTGTTGTGTATGTGGGTGCTGGGGTTTGAACCCGTGTACTCGCGCATGCTGGGCAAGCACTGTAACCACTGAGCCACCTCTCCAGCCCGTTCCATGTAGTTTTTAACACCCTGACTTTCCCACACCCAACTTCCAGCAATTCATCAATTTCAGTTAGTTTCCCTATCCTAGCCTTTTTTTACTTGGAAGTTTCTGCTCTGGTATGTTATGTTTCCCTGTAACTACCTATCTTTCCAGTTTTGGGGGATGGGACATGGTTTGCTTTGTGACCTTATTTCTTGTCTTAGAACAGGTAGTAGGTTTTTCACTTTGTTCAGTTTGTTATGTAGGCCAGGCATGGTGGCACTCGCCAGTAATCCCAGTGACTCCAGAAGCTGAGACAGGAGAATTGCAAGTTCAAAGCGAACCTCAGCAACATAGCAAAGTCTTGAGTAACTTAATGAGACTCTGTTTCAAAATATCATCTAAAATGGGCTGGGGATGTGGCTCAGTGGTAAAGTGCCCCTGGGTTCAATCCCTGATACCAAAACAAAGACAAAAACTTTTTACTTGGTAGGATGGATTGGAAATTTCTAAGCTCCTTACATGTAGAAATAGAAGTCTCTTCTCCTTGTTTTTTTTATTATAAAAAATTCATATGTGAATAAAAAGAATTACATAATGAGTACTCATGTACCCTATACTCAGCCTCATTAAGTGTCACCATTCGACGAGTCTTGGTGCATCTACATCTTATCCCTTCAACATTTTTTCCTACCCATTTGAAAATATTTTAAAAGAAATTCTGGGGCTGGAGTGGTGGCTTGGTGGTTAAGATGACTGCCTGACATGCATGAGTACACGGGTTCAAACCCCAGCACCCACATACATAACTAAGTGTTGGAGCAATGAAAGCCATCAATAAAAATTGATTCTCTCTCTCCCCCCCCTTCTCTCTTAAAAAAAAAAAAAGAAAGAAAGAAATTCTGGTCATCATATCATCTATAAATCCCCCAGTAAGTATCTCTGTTTAGTAAATGAATGACTCCTTAGTTTTCTAAATGAAAATCTTTATTTAATAGATAAATATTCTTTTTTTTTCAAAGAGAGAAGGACAGTGAGAGAGAGAGAGAGAGAGAGACAGAGAGAATAAATTTTTTTTTAAGAGAAACAACTTTTATTTAGTTTTTCACATGGCCTTAGTTGCTCCAACACTCAGTTGTGTATGTGGTGCTGGGGTTTGAACCCGGGTCCTCGTGTTTGCCAGGCAAGCGCCGAAACCGCTGAGCCACTGCTCCAGCCCCGAGAATAAATTTTTACTGAGTTTTTCACATGGCTTTTGTTGCTGTGATACTTAGTTGTGTACATGGGTGCTGGGGTTGGAACCCGTGTACTTGGGCATGCTGGGCAAGTGCTTTAACTGCCGAGCCACCGCTCTGCTCCAGCCCCAAATATTCCTTTTTTAAAAAATTTTTTACAGAGTTGTGTTCCCAGCCAATTAGGGAATCCATGAGTTTGAGGTAGGTAGGGGTGTTTGGAGATATGTCAAACTTTGACATATTTTTTTTTAACCTATGAGAGCTTAGTTGATGATTGAGGATTTTTTTTTTTTTTAAATTTTTTTTAGAGAGAGGGACAGTGAGAGAGAGACAGAGAAAGGGAGAAACAACTTTATTTAGTTTTTCACATGGCCTTAGTTGCCCTAACACTTAGTTGTGTACATGGTGCTGGGGTTTGAACCCGGGTCCTTATGCTTGCCAGGCCAGTGCCAGAACCGCTGAGCCACTGCTCCAGCCCCGATGATTGAGGATTTTATGAATCCATTAAATCATATTTATTGGAGCATAGAATGTTTCAGCCACTTGAGAGAGAGAAAAGGTATAAGAACAATTAGAGGTGTTTTATGTTAAATATTAGGAAAATTTGGAATATTACACTGTTTAAGAAGTGAAATAATAATAGCTGGGTGCAATGGCATATACCTATAATCCCAGTGACTCAAGAGGCTAAGGCAAGAGGATCTCAGGTTCAAGGCTAGCTTGGGCAACTTAGTGAGACCCAGTCTAAAAATAAAAAATAAAACAATGGTTGGAGATGTAGTTCAGTCCCTAGAACTATTACAAAAAAAAAAAAAAAAAAGAAATTATCCACTGTAAAATATCTTTAGATGACCAGTTTTAATAATAGATTAGAGAAGCTATATTCTATTTCTATTATTTTAATTAATAGACTTCACTTTTTAGAATTGTTTTCAGTTTGTAGAAAAATTGAGAAGAAAGCAGAGTTCTTGCATACCCAGACCCCCATCCAATCTTTCCCTCTATTATTAACCTTTTACATTATTATTATTCATTGGTTATGACCATGAACCAATATTGATATATTGTTATTATCTGAGATCCACAGTTTATATTAAATGATTCCCTTTTTGATTTTTATTCCTTTTAAAATAATACACACATGGGCTAGAGTGGTGACTTGGCAGTTACAGCACTTGCCTGGCATGTGTGAGAACATGGGTTCGAACCCCAGGACTACATACACAACTAAGTGTCAGAGCAATGAAAACCACATGAAAAACTGAATAAAATTGATTCTTCCTCTCTCTCACTGTTCCTCTCTCATTAAAAAATTGTGAAAAAGATAATATACACAGTGTAGTATTAAACATCAAACAAAATTAAAGGTTGTTTCTCAGTACCTTCTAATATCTAACCAGTGTCTAATTTCTCCCATTGTCTCGAAAATGTCCTTGCTGGGTGCTATGGTGCCTACCTATAGTCTTAGCTACTCCAGAGGGTAAGGTGGAGGATCACTCAAACCCGGGAGTTTAAGATCATCCTGGGCAACAATAGCAATACCCCATCTCCAAACAAACAAAAAACAGCACAAATATTCTTTTACAAATGACTTGTTCAAGTTAAGATTTACATTCAAGGCAGGTACATTGAATTTGTATTTGATTGACAAGTCACAGAGTATCCCCCCCTTTTTTTTTCATTGTAACTTATTTGTTGAAGGATTGACATCCTTAGCTTGGTAAAATATTCCAAATTATGGATTTGGCTGGTTGCCTTTTATAACATGTCTCTCTATCTTCCTCATTTCCTTTTAAACTGCTAAGTTAGCGATAGAAGCTTTTTTTTTTTTTCTTTTTTTAAAGAGAGAGGGACAGTAAGAGAGGCAGAGAAAGAGAAACAACTTTTATTTAGTTTTTCACATGGCCTTAGTTGCTCCAACACTCAGTTGTGTACGTGGTGCTGGGGTTTGAACCTGGGTCCTCGTGCTTGCCAGGCAAGCGCCGAAACCGCTGAGCCACCGCTCCAGCCCTAGAGATAGAAGCTTAAAGAGATTTACATCACTGTTGTTTGGCAGGAATGCATTGTCCAGTTTCGTTGCCATTAGGGGTTACAAAAATATTTTTCTGATTTTTTTTGAAAGAGAGAGAGAGGGACAGAGAATGAATCAATTTTATTTAGTTTTTTATGTGGCCTTCATTGCTCCGACACTTTGTTGTGTACGTGATGCTGGGATTTGAACCTGTGTCCTCGCACATTCCAGCCAAGCGCTGTAACCATTGAGCAACCGATCCAGCCCTATTCTAAAATTCTTTTTTTTTTTTTTTAAGAGAGAGGGACAGTGAGAGAGACAGAATCAATTTTTTTTTTTTAATTTAGTTTTTCATGTGGCTTTCATTGCTCAGGCACTTTGTTGTGTACGTGGTGTTGGGGTTTGAACTTGCGTACTCGTGCATGCTGGGCGAGCGCTGTAACTGCTGAGCCACTGCTCCAGGCCCCCTGTTCTAAAATTCTTAAAAAATTATTTTACAAAGTAGAACTTCATTCTATCAACTATTTGTTTCCCCTGCAATGTATTTAGTATAAGAAGGACAGGATAAAGGTTGGTTTTTCTTTGTCAGTTTTCATACTAGTATTGTGCTCTTAAGTGATCAATGAGTTGTTTTTTTTGTTTGTTTGAGTATCATCACAAACTCCTGGTTTTGTATATATTCTGTGTCAAACCTTTGTAGCTAGTTTTCTTTCAATTTTTAAATTTTACATTATTGGTTAGTGGAAGCCTGTTCAGGTTGGCATCAGTGTCTTGATATAATGCCAGCATTTTTTGATATCATCCTTGTTTCTGCTGCAACAAAATGTTTTAGGTCTTAAACTTTCCCTGTGCTATAGTCAGAATCAGGAACAACTGAGACCATGGTATGGCCATAAGGGCATTAGTTGCTATTGAGCTAACATACTTCTCTAAGTTAGTTTTAATAAGTGCTGTATTTGACATATATATATATATATATATATATATATTTTTTTTTTTTTTTTTTTTTAAGAGAGGGACAGTGAGAGAGAGAATCAATTTTGTTTAGTTTTTCTTTTGATTTTCGCTGCTCTGACGCATTGTTGTTTACGTGGTGCTGGAGTTTGCAACCACATCCCTGCACATGCGAGGCAAGCACTGAAACTGCCTAGCCACTGCTCCAGTCCCTGACTTATTTTTTCTTATGTGCACTTTTCAGTTTGCATTATCTTATTTCTTTGTTTTTGTGGTATTGGGAATTGAATCTAGGGAGGGACTGGCACATGCTAGGCAAGCACTCTAACTACTACCTTCCCAACTCTGTGTTATTTTATTTTTAAAAATAAATTTATTTTCTTTCCTAAATTGCAAGTTTCTTAAAGGGCAAGGAATATGTATATTTAAACTTGACATTTATATCTTCTTTAGTGGCAAAATGATAGCAAAATAGTTTTATGTTTGGTGATAGCATACAAATAAATGAATGTGGGAGGGATTGTATAACATAGCTCTTCTGTTTCCAGTTTTTTCTTCATAAGCTTCATTATTGATATTTTTTAGTTAAGGAAAAGAAATATTGAGGTTCCAGAATAATTTGTTTAAGAGCGCTATTAAAAAGCATCAATAAAGTCACACGTGGATTACTAGGGCTTAGACACTCAAGACCATATTATATTCAACTTTGCATAGTAATGAAAGACAGTATTAGGCTCTTCAGAAAATAAATTTTTCTTTAAAATTTCGAGATTTTTTACCTTTGCATATGGGTGGGCCTAATGCTCTGAGAATTCAGCATGCTGTGAAATTACTATTTTATGGGATTGGAGCAGTGACTCAGCAGTTAAGCCACTTGCCTGGCTTGCTCGAGGACGCGGGTTTGAATCCCAGCACTACGTACACAATGAAATATTGGAGCAACGAAAGCCATATAAAAAACTAAATAAAATTTGATTCTCTTTTTCTCTCTCACTGTCTCTCTTTTTTTAAAAAAAAAGTACTATTAATCTTTTTTATCAAAGGAAGTCTTCTTGGGATCTTTTGAAATTTATATGTTGTTCATTACTTTCTTCCATTTGTCACATAAATATGTAAGTATAACAGTATTTTCTCAAATATTCTATAGGTCTAATTTCTAACCAATTTGTATGTGTTCTCTGTACATAAAATGTTCAATCTAATGAAGTTTGTTGTATTTAAAAATCACCTTTTAAGTCAGTGAGTGACTAGAAAATTGTCTAACCTTTCTGCCCTGTATTAGCTGCTTCTTTCATATTGTGAATGATCAGCATCCTATCTTGGATTCTCAAAGCACCAACATGAATAAAACTGAGATTGTTGTTTACATATTCCTTTGGATGTGGAGGTAACTAGTTAAAGGACTATTAATTTTGTATGTGTGTGAGAGAGAGAGAGAGAGAATCAACTTTATTTGCCTCCAACACTCCATTGTGTACGTGGTACTGGGTTGGGAGCCTGCGTCCTCGTGCGTGATATGCCGTAACTGCTGAGCCACAGCTCTAGCTCACGACTATTAAATTTTTTAAAGAAAATTCTCTTTATATCCTGTAAAAGCAAATGAAGATCCTATTAACATATCAAGAAATAATAAATACCATTGTTTGATAACTAAGTAATTTTATTCTTTAGTAAGATAGTTGGGAATTATTTTTCCTTATAGTTCATAAAGAAGAATGTGATTGTGTTTTGATTTTGGGGGGAGCTTTTTCTTACTCTGCAATATTGGTGCTGGATTATATTTTTGCTTTGTAGGCTGCAGGGCACAAGCTGAGAATTGGGAGGAAGGGTTACTATTAGAGGAGAGCAATTGTACCTGTTCTGCCTTCCTTGCTTGAAGTCTCCAGCTACTGCTGCAAAGTATGGCTACTCCCTTTCCCCAGTCATTAAGAGTATGAGAACCATGTAATTTCTGGATTGGACCATTGGTCTGTCCGGTGCGGAAGACTGTCTAGGAAAGTTCCTCCACAGGATTGTACTTACATTCTGGGAACTGAAAGGTTAGGAATAAACCTTTACTGCTCATTATGTCCTTTATGCTTTTGTAAATCTATAGTCTATTTGTTTCAACCTATGCATTTTTTCCCTTAATGTAACTTTTGCTTTCCCTTGTTGATATTTATCATTCCATCAAAGGATGCTAATAGTAGGTTTCTGAAAACTTTAGTTTTTGTTTCCCCACAGTAATGGAGATTGAACCCAGGACCTTGCAGATGTTAGATAGTTGCTTTACCCTTGAACTACACTTTTTTGTCCCAATGTGCTCACCTTGATATTTCCATACTTAGAAGATTTGGCATTTTAAGCATGCTTGATAATTTGTCTATTTTCATTACTATGCTTGAGTTTAGAAAAATGACACTCAGAAAATAGAAAAAGTCTAGGTTATTTTAAGGAGCAGAGATCTATTTCCTTGAAATGGAATATAATGCATGTGTATGTGTATTTGCATACTCACACACCTGTATTTATATATGTTCTATATGCACAAAGTATGGTATCATGCAATTTAAGAAGCCCTTGAAGGAATAGGAATTAAAGGTATCAGGGAAATAGATGATCTCTTACTTTTTCCTTTGGTACCCTTTGTTGCTTAAGAAATTTAAAAGACTAATCCATTGTTTCATAATAAAATAGACTATAAGGGTAATATTCTCAACATCCATTCTGTTTGTCTTCTCTTTGGATTTCTATGTACTTGAAAATAGTGTAGTAGAGTGTCATATAATTAATTTTGGGGTATGAACTTCCTTTATAAATAGCTGACAGTATCTTATTTGTGGGAGATCTATAGTAGTGTTTGAGTGCTAACTATATGATAGGAACAGAACTGAATATTGGGCTTATTTATACTTTAGCATGTTTGGTTTTCTTTGTTTGTTTCTTTTACAGTATTGAATCCTGAGGCACTTTACCACTGAGCTGTATTCCTAGCCTTTTTTTTTTTTTTTTTTTTTTGAGATAGGGTATCATGCAGTTGCTCAGGGTGACCTCAAACCTGTGATCCTCTGGTCTTAGCTTCCTGAGTTACTGAGATTAAGGCATGTGCCATCACACCTGGCTTTATCTATCCATCCTTTCTTTCTTTCTTTCTTTCTTTCTTTCTTTCTTTCTTTCTTTCTTTCTTTCTTTTAAAAATATAACATAGGTTTATTGAAAGTGAAAATGTTCTCTAAAGCTTGAAGTGGGCCAAGAGAGAGTGTGGCTTAAGGGCTCCATGTCTGGGTGGGTCTTATCTTGTATACTGAGCTGTGCCTCATTCTCTTTTCTGCAGACCTGATTAAAGACCTTGCCCTATTTGTTCCCATTGGCGGCTTTATTTTTGCCTAATTAGAATATAGAATTTATGGTGGGAGTTGCTATGGTAATGAGACATACTACAAACAAAGACATGTTGACTCATCTCCTGGTCTTATATGCCAGTCGGCATTTTTCTTGTAACTTGCCTCTGCCATCTTGATACCCCTAAGCTCCTACCTCATTTCCCTTTGGAAAACATGACCCCATAATTCTTTTTGAGTGGCTGAGGGGCTGGAGTTCTCATCTTATCTAGTTCTTTAGGCTGGCTGGGGGCTGTTTTCTCTCCCTAATTGGGGATCGTGAAATTCTTACCGGTATCTGGTACTCAGGGCTGTTTGTTGAATTAGTTTGAAGTTCTGCCTTAGCAGAGTTATCTAGAGTTTGATAACTTCTCCTGGCTGGCTTGGCAAATGATACCAGTGGAGTGTCTGTCCAGTTGGGGTCCAGGTTCTTAGCATTGGAAACAAAGCATCGAACCAGGTGCAGGGAGTAAGAGGCAGAAGTAATAGAGCATAAATTTATTAAAAGTGAAAGTAATGCTCAATAAAGTAGAGCACAGTGGATCAAGTGAGAGGCCTTTGTCTTGTTTTTGTATCATAAATATCCAATATCCATTTCATGTATAAGACTTCCCTTCATTTTTAACCTTGTTTTAAGTATGTAAGTATTCATTGTAAAAATTTTAAAAGTCAAACATAAAAACAGAAAAATGAAGTCTTTTTTAAGCCCCTCCTTTTCTTTTCCAAAGCTTACTTATTGTTAATAGTTTCTTGTGTTTTTTGAAGAAATGTTTGTATATATTTTAACCATATATGTACCTATACATATATGAAATCATATATGTGAAATATAACATATATGATTACATATATGATTTCCCTTCCTTACCTAACCCCCTACAATTACACACACACACACACACACACAAACACACAATGTTCTGCAATTTGATATGACCCCTTAGATTTCATTAGTAAGACTCATTTTCTTCTTACTTTTGTGTTCTGCAAGAGGAGTGATCCTTTAAACATATTGATTACATTCCCCAAATCTTGATAAAACAATTCAAGGTCTTCTGTTTCTCAGGTAAAGTTCATACACCTTAACATGGCTTTCAAGGCACTAAACTAACCCCTGCCTGCTTTTCCTGCCACATCTCTTGGAACTGTTGGGCTTATACTTAATGTGCTGGTCATCTTGAATTTTTTTTCAGTGTCTTAAAGTTCACAGCCTCTTAGCTGGAAGCTGTTTCCTTTGTCTCCCATTATGGATAACTCTTGCTATTTTTTCATCTTTTAAAAAATGTAATAGATAATATTCCTAGTAATTATAAAATGCAATATGTCAAATGATTCAAAGAAATAAAGCACAGTTAAAAACTTCACTTTTTTCATAAACTTGTAATGTCCAAAAGTTACATACACTTAAAAAAATGTGATTCTGTCTTCTTTTCCCCTTTTTCTCAGTAAGATTATTCCAGGATTATTTATTTTTAAATTTTTAATTTCTTAAAATCAAAGTTATACAAGTGGTTTAATCAGTTCTACAGAGATTGTTATGAACAGCAGTAGTCCAGGTTCTGGTTCCAGATAAGATGGAGTAAGCACACTTCACCCTGTCTCTCCCACTGAATACAGCTATAATACCTGGACAGAATGCTTGGAGTGGCTATTTGAGGACTCTGAAAAGTAAATAGTAGGAGGCAGATTGGGGAAGAAGACCAAAGTACCACTGAACCAGCGGTGAGTTTACCCGTTTTTTTTCTTCCAGTATGCCCCAGCCTGAACTTAATGTATCCTGAAACTTGGAAGTGGGCATTAACATGGACAGAAAAAGTACCAGAAGTCCTCTAATTTTGGCTCAAGGAGAAGGAAAGGGGTTTTCTAATACTCAGAGAAAGTGTGGACATCCCACATCTTTCTTTTTTATTTTACTTTCTTCATTCTCTTGCATTCAAGCCACAGGCAATCCTTAGAGATGGCTGCAGTAGCCTCTGTGGTAGTAGGCAGGAACTTAAAACTCAGAGGGAGGGGACCCTTCTCCTCAGAATGGAGGAGCTGTGGTCTGAAGAGAGTGTGGCATATTTCCACTGCTTTTCTTCTCCCTCTGCCCTTTTGTTGCTTGTCCTTATGTAAAGACAGTCATGGGAAGATATTCTGGGGTTAAAAAAGCTACAGTTTTCTGATAGAAGGCTGGAAAAGGGAACTGAAAGACTGCACAAGAGGGGAGGAGCTTGGAAATCTGACAAAAATTGCTTATGGACGTCTGAGCTGACTTCCAAGCTTCGCATGCATGAGTCTAATCCTAAATAGATTATACAGACACAGAGTTGAATTATGAGATAGATCACTACCCACATCCAACTGGACCCTGTGCAGGGCACTTATGGAATATACTCAATATTTGAAAGGTTTTGAAAACTGAACTGACATTGGAAAAACAGTCCGTAGAAAGCTGGTCAGTTCTTGAAGCATGAATTCAACAGGGTTAATTACCGATTAAAATAAAAATACCAGCATTCTCAGTGGGACTTAAATAACACCCAGAGTCTCATAATTTAACATTCAAGATGTCTAGATTATAATATAGAAGCACTCATCTTAAAAAGAACCAGAAAAGTCAGAACTCACATGGAAAAGGAAAATAAGATGCCAGTGCCAGGATCACCCAAATGTTAAGTTTATTTCAAAAAGCTAAATCAGCTTTCATGACTGTGTTCCAGAAATGAACAGGAAGATAGAAAGAATCTACATATAAAGAAGAACTAAATGGAATTTTAAAAACTGAGAAACAAAATAATGGAAATGAAATCTTAGTTGATGGGCAATATGAAAAAAGCAATGGATATGACAGATGAAAGAGTCAGTGAATTTGAAAACATATCAACAAGAATTACTACCTAATTTGAACAACGGAGAAAAAAGTTAAAATATAAATAGTATCTTGGACCTATGAGAATATCAAAAGGTCTAACATTTGTATCATCCGAAACTCAGAACAAGAAGAGAATGGGTGTGGTGTAGTAAAAATAAATGAGAAAATAGTGGCATACATATTGAAAGTGAGGAAATAAAATTGTTTCTGTTTACAGATGATGTGGTTATTTATATAGAAAATCATAAAGAATTCATGAAACAAATACCTTAAATGATTTAGCAAGTGACATAGGGATAGACCACAAAAGGCAATCATATTTGTGTATACTAGTAAAGAGTACTTGAAAACTGAATTTAAAACATAGTAGCTACAAAAAAGAAGTATTTTGAAATATTGTAACAAAATATATGTAAGATCTCTTAGTTGAAAGCTATAAAGCCCTGATTAAAGAAATAAAAGATTCAAATAAGTAGAGAGACATACCATATTCATGGATTAGAAGATTCTCTCTAATAAAACATTTGGTTCTTCCTCAATGACTATATGTAAGGATTTTTTTTTGTTATAGAAAAAGCTGATTCTAAGATTTCTATAGAAAATAAAGACCTAGAAGAGCTAAAACAATTTTGAAAAAGAAAAATTAATGTTGGAAAAAAATCAAAATACATAGCAAATTTTAAGTGTTATTACAACAAAAATATTATAAGTATACATATTATTTCTTGATTGAATTATTCCACAATGTAAATGTATTTGAAAACTACATATTTATATGATAAATACATAAAATTTTTGTCCATATATAAGCCCACCAATAAGGTAAAGAAGAAAAATTACATGATTAAAAACTTAGAACAGGTACTGGAGCGGTGGGTTGGCGGTTTCGGTGCTTGCCTGGCAAGCACAAGGACTCGGTTTTAAACCCCAGCACAAGGGCCATGTGAAAAACTAAATAAAGTTGTTTCTATCTTTCTCTGTCTCTCTCACTGTCCCTCTCTCTTTAAAAAACAAAACACAAAACAAAAAAACACACACACACAAAAACCAAAACTTAGAACAGGGCTGGAGTGGTAGTGTAGCAGTTGGAGTGCTTGTTAGCATGCATAAGAACCCTGGTTTGAACCCCAGCACTACATACACAACTAAGTGTCAGAGAAACAAAAGCCAGATGAATAAAATGAATAAATTGATTCTCTTTCTCTTTCTCCCCCTCTTTAAAACAAAAACAATCAAAAAATAAACCACTTAGTATAAAGATGTTGTAATCGGAATTATTCTGTTGGCAAGGAGATAGACTTACATATATCAATGGAATAGAATAGAGATTTCAGAAATAAGCCTGCACGAATATAGGTAATAGTTTTTTATAAAGTAACAATTGCAATTCACCAGGAAAGAATGTAGTTTTTTCAATAAATGCTTTTGGAACCATTTGACATTCACATACAAAAGTAATGAACCTCAGCCTAAACCACACACACACATTATATAAAAATTGATTTTAAGGTATATCACCCATCTAGGAGCTGGAGCAGTGGTTCAGCGGTTACAGCGCCTGCCTGGCATGCGTGAGGACACAAGTTTGAACTGCAGCACCATGTACACAACGAAGTGTCAGAGCAGTGAAAACTGCGTGAAAAACTAAAAAAGTTAAATTCTCTCTTTCTCACACTGTCTTCCTCTCTCTCTAAAAAAAAGAAAAAGATATATCACACATCGGAATGTGAGATATAGCAAGGTACAGGTGGTCCACACTTGCAATCCCAGCTACTCAGGAGGCTGAGGCAGAAGGAGCACAAGTTCAAGACCAGCTGTGGCAATGTGGCAATACCCTGTCTCAAGATAAAACATAAAAGGAGCTGGGGATGTATTTTAAAGGTAGCACCCCTGGCCTTAAAGCCCAGTACTAGAAAGAAAATTTTTTATGTAAAGCTGCAAAACTTTTAGAAGGAGGTGGCTATGATGGTCCACTCCTGTAATCATCCCATCTAAGGCAGATGCAGAGGCAGGAGGAAAATATATACAAGGCCAGTCTGGGCAACTTAGCCAAGACCCTGTCTCAAAAACAAACAAACAAAAACCCTGGGGTGAGGGGTGGTAGGCTGGGGATGTGGCTTATAGTTCAGTAGTAGAGCAGCACTGGGTTCAATTCCTAGTACCTCAAAACAGCAACAAAAACAAAACAAAACTCAGAACAACAAGAAAAAAAAGAGAAAAAAAAATCCTCATGACCTCATTTTGTTTTTGTTTTTGTTTTTTAAGAGAGAGGGACAGGGAGTGAGAGGGAGAAAATCAATTTTATTTAGTTTTTCATGTGACTTTTGTTGCTCTGATACTCTGTTGTGTACACGGTGCTGGGGTTCAGAACTGGTGTCCTTGTGCATGCCAGGTAAGTACCATAACTGCTGAGCCACAGCTTCAGCCCCTCATTTTGATCTTGACAAGAACTTCACTACATCACCCTTAAAGCATGACTTATAAAAGAAAAAAATTGATGAATTGGACTTTATTAAATTAAAAAGCATGCTTCCAAAAGGCAACATTAAGCTGGGTGCTGTGGTGGACACCTATAATCCCAACAGCTTGAGAGGCTGAGGCAGGAGCATTGCAAGTTCGAAGCTAGCCTCAGCAATTTAGTGAGGCCCTAAGCAACTAAGTGAGACCCCGTCTCAAAAAAATAAAAATAAAAAAAGGGCTGGAGGTGTGGCTTGTAGTTTAGGCACCTCCTGGGTTCAATCTCTAGCTTGTGCGCGCCTGCACACACACACACAAAGACACACACACAGATATTAATGAAAAGGCAAAGGCAGGTTGCATGCAAAATGGGGAAAATATTTACAAATCACATCTGCAAAGACTCATATGCAGGATATGAAAACTCAACAGTAAGAAAACACTTTTGTTAAAGATAATTAATAGGCTTTGGCAGATACTTCCAAAATGGATATAAAGTATCAATCAGCTCTTAAAAGATGTTTAACATAACCAAACATAATAAGAATTCTAAGTGAAACACCATTGCACACCATTAGAATGGCTTAAATTAAGCCTGGTGTGGTGGCACACACCTGTAGTCCCAGTCACTTAAGAGACCGAGGCAGAAGGATCAAAAATTCAAAGCCAGCCTCAGCAATTAAATTTTTTTTTAAAGAGAGAGGGACAGTGAGAGAGAGAGAGAGAGAGAAAGAATTTCATTTAGTTTTTCATGTGGCTTTTGTTGCTCCAACAGTTCATTGTGTACATGGTGCTGATGTTTGAACTCATGTCCTTGCACATGCTTGGCAAGCACCGTAACCTCTGAGCCACTCCTCCAGCCCAGCAATTACATTTTTTTTATTTGTTAAAGTCTTAAATTAGGAGGGAATCATTATCAAACAATCAAGAACAAATGTATAATGGCAGAGCAAGCCAAGGCTGATGCCATTCCATGTTTTCCCCTCTTGTATTCCCCATAGTTCCATGTTTCCCCCTATTTAACCCCCCTGGTAATTGGACTTCTCGTGGAAGTCGAAGGTTCCCCACTGAGTTGATTCCCCCATACTCCCTCCCCTCTGATCTTCTTGATATCTTTTCTATTCCCTCCCCTTCTCCCTGCCCCTTTCCCTACACCCCCCAGCATCCTATGTTCCCCCTGTTTGTGTAAAAATTTATACATGTTGAGGTTATTATTAGCTTAGCTATCTATCATACTGTTTCGATTGTATTCTAGCTTCCACAAATGACAGAAAACATTCAGCCCTGGAGTCTCTGAGTTTGGGATATTTTCCTTAGCATAATTTTTTCCATCTCCATCCATTTGACTGCAAATGCCATAATATCGTTTTCTCTAATAGCCGAGTAGAATTCCATTGTATATATGTACCAAAGTTTTTGAATCCACTGGTCAAGTGAGAGGCATCTGCGTTGGTTCCATAATTTAGCTATGGTAAATTGAGCTACTGTAAACATTGATGAAGCTATATCTCTATAATAAGCTGATTCTGGCTCTTCTGGGAAAATACCCAGGAGTGGGATAGCAGGGTCATAGGGCGGTGCCAGCCCTAATTTTTTGAGGTGTCTCCACACTGCTTTCCAGAGTGGCTGAACCATTTTGCAGTCCCACCAGCAATGTGACAGTGTTTCTCTTTTCCCACAGCCCCTCCAGCATATGTCATTGTTCGTATTCTTCCATTTTTGCCACTCTGACAGGGGTGAGGTAGAATCTCAATGAAGTTTTGATTTGCATTTCTCTGATTGCTAGTGATGCAGAGCATTTTCTCATATGTTCATGGGCTTTTTGGACTTACTCCATTGAGAAATTTCTTTTTAGTTCCCCAGCCCATTTATTGATTGGATTATTTGTGGGTTTGGTGTTTAGTTTTTTGAGTTCTTTGTATATTCTGGATATTAGCCCTGTGTCCAGGGTGTAGCAAGCAAAGATTTTCTCCCATTCTGTAGGTTCTCTCTTGACACTCTTGACTAAATCTTTAGCTGTGCAAAAGCTTTTAGTTTAATTGCATCCCATTCATTTATTCTTGACTTTGATGCTTGCGCCATGGGAGTCTTGTTAAGGAAGGTGGTGCTGACCCTTATGTCATGTAGTGTTGATCCTACTTCTTTTTCAAGCAGTTGTAAAGTTGCTGGTTTAATATCCAGATCTTTGAACCATTTTGATTTAATTTTTGTGCAGGGTGAAAGGTAAGTATCCAAATTTCATTTGTCTACATATGGCTGTCCCATTTGTCCAACACCATTTGTTGAATGGGCTATCCTTCTTCTGCTCTGTGCTTTTGCCCCCTTTATCAAATATCAGATAGTTAAAGGTATGGGGGTTCAGAATCTTCTGTTCTATTCTATTGGTCTTCAATTCTGTTTTGATACAAATACTGTGCTGTTTTTATTACGATAGCCCTATAGTATAATTTCAGGTCAGGAATTGAGATATACCACCTACTTCCTCTGTCTTACTGAGTAATGTTTTGGTTATTCTAGGTCTTCTGTTATTCTATACGAATTTGAGAATTGATTTTCCTATATCCATGAAGAATGACATTGGTATCTTGATGAGATTGCATTAAATCTGTATAGGGCTTTGGGTAGAATGGCCATTTTGATTACATTGATTCTGCCTAACCAAGAACATGGAATGTTTTTCCATCTACTCAGATCTTCTGCAATATCTTTTTATAATGTTCATTAGTTTTTGTGGTAGATAGAGGTCCTTAATATCCTTTGTAAGATTTATGCCCAAATATTTTATTTTTTTGAGGAGATTGTGAATAGGACAGATTTCCTGATTTTTTCTTCAGTGGACTTGTTGCTGGAGTATAGGAAAGCTAATGATTTATGAGTGCTGATCTTATATAGCCAGCCACTTTGCTGAAATCACAAGATCTATAAGTCTTCTGGTCGAGCTTATTGGGTCTTCTAGGTTTAGGATCATGTCATTAGCAAATAGAGACAACTTGACTTCCTCTTTTCCTATTTGAATTCCTTTGAATTCCTACTCTTGTCTGATAGCTCTGGCAAGGTGAAATAAGAGTGGTGAAAGTGGACAACCATGTCTTATTCCTGAATTCAGTGGAAATGCTTTCAGTCTTTCTTCATTGAGCATAATGTTGGCTATGGGTCTGTCGTGAATGGATCTTACCATAATTAAAGTGTCTTCCCTTGATCCCTATCTTTTCCAGTTTTTGAGCATAAGAGGGTGTTAAATTTTATCAAAAGCCTTTTCTGCATCAATTGAGATGATTATATGATTTTTATTTTTATTTCTGTTTAAGTATTGAATTACGTTTATTGGTGTGTTTATGTTGAACCTGCCCTGTTTTCCTAGAATGAAGCCCACTTGATCATGATGTATTATCTTTTTAATACTTTTGGATCCAGTTAGCTGGAGTTTTATTAAGGATTTTTGCGTCTATGTTCATCAGGAGAATTGGTCTGTAGTTTTCTTTTCTTGATGTGTCTTTGTTGGGTCTTGGTATCAGTGTTATATTTGCTTCATCAAAAGTGTTTGGGAGGGCTGGAGCAGTGGCTTGGTGATTACAGTGCTTGTCCTGCACGTGCTAGCTAGTATGCGGGTTCGAACCCCAGCACCATGTACACAGTGATATCCTCGGAGCAATGAAAGTCACATGGAAAACTAAATAAAAATTGTTTCCCTTTCTCTCTGTCTTTCCCTCTCACTTTAAAAAAAAAGTGTTTGGGAGTGTTCCAACACTTTCAATTTCATGGAAAAGCTTATAGAGGATTGGTGTTAATTCTGTAAAAATGTGGTACAATTCTGCTGTGAATCCATCAGGTCCTGGGCTAAAATCTTTTTTGGAAGACCTTTGATTGCTGCTTCGATTTCACTACCTGAGATAGGTTGGTTTAGATTTTCAATGTCCTCCAGTTTTAATATGGGAATGTTCTATGTGGCCAAATATCTGTCCATATCTTCCACATTATCAAACTTGGCAGAGTATAATTTTTCAAAATAAGTTCTGATAATCTTCTGGATTTTGGTTGAGTCTGTGGTGATATCTCCATTTTCGTCTTTGATTTTGTTGATTTGCTTCACTTCATTCTTCCTTTGGTGAGGTTGGCAAGGGGTCTGTCAATCCTGTTTATTTTTTCAGAGAACCAATTCTTTGTTTTGTTGATAATTTGCATTGGTTTTGTTGTTGTTGTTGTTGTTGTCAATTTCACTGATTTCAGCTCTGATTTTTGTTATTTCCTGTCTTCTATTAGCTTTGGGATTGGATTGTTCTTTTTTTTTTTTTTTTTTGGCAGCAATTTGAGTTGGAGCATAAGACTATTTATTTGGGCTCTTTCCTGATTTTTTTTTTTTAAGAGAGGACAGTGAGAGAGAGAGACTCAATTTTTATTGAGTTTTTCACATGGATTTCAATTGCTCTGACACTTACTTGTGTACAAGGGTGCTGAGCTTTGAACCCATGTACTTGTGCATGCTGGGCATGTGCCATAACCACTGAGCCACTGCTCCAGCCCCATCTTTCCTGATTTTTGATGAATGCACTCAGTACTATAAATTTACCTCTTAAGAATGGTTTCATACTGTCCCAGAGATTTCGATATGTTGTTTCCTCATTCTCATTCGTTTCCAAGAATTTCTTGATTTCTGATCTCATTACCTGTTTTATTCATTCTTTGTTTAAGAGGGTATTATTCAATTTCCAAGTATTTGAGTAGTTTCTGTTGTTTTTCTTGTTGTTAATTGCTAAGATCATAGCATTGTGGTCCGACAGGATACATGGGACTGTATCAACTTTTTTGTATTTGTTAAGGTTAGCTCTGTGGACTAGGATGTGGTCTATTTTAGAGAAGGATCTGTGAGCTGCTGAGAAGGAGGTAAGTTCAGCCGATTTAGAATGTAATATTCTGTAGATGTCTTTTAAGTCCAATTGTTTAATAGAGTTGTTCAGATTGGAGATATGTTTGTTGATTTTTTTGCTTTGATGATCTGTCTAATGTTGGTGTGTTGAAGTCCCTCAGTATTATTGTGTTGAGGTCAATGAGAGGTTTAACGTCCTTGAGTATTTTTTCCATATATTGGGGGGGGGTTGTAATTGGGGGAATAAATGTTAATTATTATTATGTCTTCTTGATGAATTGTCCCTTTTAATATGATATAGTGCTCATCTTTGTCCTTTCTGACTAGTTTTTGATAGAAATTAACATTATCAGATACTTGGATCGCAATGCCAGCTTGCTGTTGTGGACCACAGGCCTGGTAGACATTTTGCCAACCTTTCACCTTCAGTATGTGTCTATTTTTGAGTGTGAGGTGTGTCTCCTGTAGACAACATATTGTTGGATTTTGTTTTTTTGATCCAGTAAGCCAATCTGTGTCTTTTAATTGGGGCATTGAGACCATTCACATTCAGAGTTAGAATAGATATGGGAATCTGAATCTCAGTCTTTGTGACTATTGCTGTGTTTTGTGCCATCTTGGGTATCGTTTGGTGTGTATTATAGTTACAGACAAAAGCAATTTTATTTAGTTTTCCATGGACTTTCATTGCTCGGACACTTCATTGTGTATGTGCTGCTGGGGTTTGAACCTGCGTGCTTGTGTTTGCAAGGCAAGCGCCGTAACTGCTGAGCCACTGCTGCAGCCCCGACAATCTCTTGGTTTTTTTTGTTTTTTGTTTTTTGTTTTTTTTTAATAGAGAGGGACAGTGAGAGAGACAGAGAAAGAGAGAAATAACTTTATTTAGTTTTTCTCATGGCCTTATTTGCTCCAACACTCAGTTGTGTACGTGGTGCTGGGGTTTGAACCCAGGTCCTCGTGCTTGCCAGGCAAGCGCCGAAACCACTGAGCCATCGCTCCAGCCCCTGCAATCTCTTGTTTGAGGGTTTAGGGAATTATTAGCATGTTCTTCTGAATGAAGAATGTCCTTGAGAATATTCTGTAATGCAGGGTTTGTGTTCATGTATCCTGCTAGCTTGAGTTTATCATTGAAGTATTTAATTTCCCCGACACATTTAAAGCTGAGTTTTGCAGGGTATATTATCTTTGGCTAGAAATTGTTTTTTTTCAATCTTTGAAAAATATTATTCCAAGCTCTTCTGGCCTTCATTGTCTCATCTGGAAAATCCATAGTGATCCTAATTGGTCTGCCTCTGAATGTGATTTGGGGCTTTTCCCTAGCTGCTTTTAGGATTATCTCTTTAATTTCTCTGTTTCTCATTTTATATATGGTATGTCTTGGTGAATTTCTCATTTGGTTAGGTCTGTTTGGTGTCCTATAAGCATGCTGGATTTGGTATTCTGGTTCAATTCTGATATGAGAACAATTGTCCTTGGGAATTTCACTTAGAAGGTTCTTAATGCCCCTTGTTTGTTGGTCAATGTTTTCTTCAATCCCAATTATTTTCATGTTTTTTCTTCTCATCTCATCAAATACTACTTGGAAATTCTGATCATGTACAATAAGTTTCTTTTCTTGTCTGTCCTACTTGAACTCGACATTGCTCAGCCTGTCTTTGTTATCTGATGTACGTTCTTTGAGATCTGAGGTTCTATTTTCTGTTGCTTACTCTGGTATTAGTATCTTCCAATGAACATTTGATTTAGTTGACAGTATTTTTTCAATTCTGAGAGCTCTGCTACATCTCTTTTCAGGGTGTCTTTCTCTTTATAAATATGGTCTTTCATCTCCTGGAATTGTTCCCTTATTTCTGTATATAAGTGGTCTCTCATCTCTTGAAATTGGTCCCTTACCTCTTTCCTTAATTCTTCTTTCAACTCTTTGATTGAATTACTAATCATAATGTTGATACATTTTTCTAAGTTTTCATCTAGGACTCTGACCATGGACTTCTTTGATGGAGAACTACGAGCTTGAGGTAGAGAGTTGTTTTTCCTCATTTTCAGACACAGGGGATGTGGCTTGAAGACCAACAGTGAATATTAGTTTTGGGGGGTTATTGGGGCTTCTTATGTCTTTGCTTAGTTGGGATGGGGTGCTATTTGGATAGAACAGATCAGTTGCTGGCAGTCTAATCAGTGAAGTATTGTGAGCCTTTAGGGGCATATACCAGACAGTTTCAACTGAAACAGTTATAATAGTGATTGGTACCTATAGGAGCAGTTTTCTTCCGTGAGAGCTGTCATCATATACTAAGATAGCAAGCAGATACCCATTTTCAAGAATGATCTTCTTTTCAGTTAGCAGGGCCTCTGTAGATGGGGAGAAATAATTATTCTAGAGAGCCAAGGAAGTGAGGTAGGAAGGTAATGTGGAACTTGTGACTAAGGATAAAGAGGTACAAGGTATTAGAGTGATGTAGGCTGTTCAATTAAGAATAAGGAAAAGATAGAAGTGGGTTGCAAGTGGGGTAAATACTTTGAGTGAGGATGAGTGCGAACAGAATACAGTTTAGGAATTGACGGAGTATAGGGAAGTGTGGTTCTCTTCGACCCAAGGAGACTGAGGGCTAGTTTGCTATCATGAAGATTTTCCCCGGTCAGACCACAATGGTATAGAGACAGCAGTCGAACACAAGAAGACACAATGACAGTAAAAACCAACCACTTAGACACACAAACAAGCAAAAAAATATATGTATCCAAGAGCACCAATTTCAGTAATAACAATAGAGGAAGCATAAAAAATTTTAAAAATTAAAAATAAGAAAAAAGGAGTTGGGAAGAGTCTGAGTTTTTGCCGCCTAGGTCAATGTGTACCCTGAGGGAGTGCATTCATAGGTGACGTCTAGCTGTAGTCTCTTCCCAGTTGAGCTGTTGGAGAGAATGAAATTTGGTAATCTCCGGTGGCGGTGGGGTTTCACAGAAGGTCTCACAATATTTTTCTCCTGTAGAGGGGTAGTAAACAATGCCCTTTCCCACTTCCTGTAAGAGTAGAGTTCAGTGCCACCTGAGATGCACTCCTGGGCAGATTGTTTTCTACCTGACCCTCTTAAGCTGGGGACCCAGGAGCTGTAGGGATTCTAGTAGATCCAGGTGTAGATGTATGGGACTGTGACCCAAGGAGAGTGGCCAGCCTGAAGTTAGCTTCCCTGGGATCCCTGTTGCTCCACTCTTGGATGTCTTGAGATCATCAGTGGCCCCAAGAGATGCTGTGTGGCATTGTCACAGTCCCAGCAAGGGAAGAAGGGCTTGAAGGAGGCACCAGCCTCACTGGGCCAGTGTTTATGTAGGTCTCAATTGCAACCACTAGGGGGCATGGAAGCCCAGTCCCATCTGGAGAGCTCAGGCCTATGGAGACTTGGCTATGCACAGAAATCAGGGAATGAAAGTGTGGGATAGCACAGAGAACAGGTCCCTGAAGCTAATGCTAGTCTCTGCCTTGTTTGAGAGTTTCAGTCAGTTTCTGAAGTAGCTATAGCCAGAGACCACCCTGGGTAAATGTGCCCTATTGAGCAGAGTTCTGATCACAGACTCCTCTTGTTCAGGCAGGTAAGAGGGTGGGCAGGAAGCCTCCAATTGCACGTCCCACAAGCTGGAGAGAGGGTTCCCAGTTCCGCACAACCCCCTGGGCAGACAGCCAGGACAAAGGCAATTAGAGTCGATTCTCTGCTCCTCCAGACTGAGGCCCCTAATCCATGGTGTATTTGATGGGTCTGGTTTCACTTTTGACGAAGGAGTGTCCAGCCCCGCCCCTCAGGGAAGTCTCAAGATGGCAATGCTGTTCTGCTTGTTCCCTCGAACAGATGTAGGGTCGCTAGTTCATGGGAATTATACCATCCCTAGGGCTGCTGACTTCCCATCATAGACTGCTAGTGCAGGATTCTGCTTGGGCGTTCACAGCTGTGTCCAAGTTAAATTACTTATGAGCTGCTTCCTTCCCTCTGGGATAAATCTCTGCCCCTTGGCTGTGAAGCTGGCATCGGTGGGGCGAGTGTGACTAGCATCCTGTTTAAGCTGTTTCTATAAAACTACTTTACTTTGGTGGTAATGAATTAGGGGAGAGAGGACCCCCCCACCCCCTGCACACAGACTGGGACAGTTCCTACTGTTCGTGCCACATCCAGTTTCTACTGCACAAATGTTTGCTCAGGAGTGCTGGGGGGTGGCTGCTGCTGGGGTGGGCACCATGTAGCAATTAAATTTTTTTTGAAAAGGATGCTGAGGATGTAGCTCAGGGGTAAAGTACCCCTTGATTCTATTGCCAGTACTTAAAACAAAATACCAGGTACTCGTGAAGCAGCTGGAACCCTTACAGATTGCTGTTCAGGTGCAAAATAATATAACACCTCTGGAAAAGAGTTAGACATATACTTCCCATATGTTATATTTGGACCCTGCTGCCAACAGTAGTGTGTTCACAGATTGTTTTTTAAATAATACAATGAATTTTCCCTTCTTGGATTAAAATAAAAAATTTTAGGTGTCATCTATTAACTTCTACCCCTCCACACCTGTATAACCTTGCCATCGTTCTCTCTTCACAGTATAAATTTTATTTTGACTCAGTCTTTACATTATTTTGACAGTTTTAATACTGTTCACAGCTGAGACATGTAATGAATTTTCTTTTCTTTTTTGGTAGTACTGAGATTAAATAAGGGGATGCTGTAGCACTGAGCTATAGCCATAGTCCTTTTTATTTTTTATTTTGAGATAGAGTCTCACTAAGTTGCTCAGCCTGGCTTTGAACTTGAGATCCTGTTTCAGCCTCCCAAGTAGCTGGGGTTACAGGCATGTAACCTGTGCCTGGTGCCTGGTGAAATGGATTACTTTTATTTTCCTGCTTTTTCTTCCCCAAAGTTAATAATTTTAGCAAATTTCTTAGTTTTTCTCTTTCATTACCACTAATTCAGTTAGGTGCTCCTTTACCCAGATATTTAAATATTCTCTTATACTTATCTCCCTGCATAGATTTTTATCAGTGACCTCATATCCATTTTAGATTTTCAGAATCGTTCTCTGATATTAAGGTTCTTTGTGAAATGGCCTGATGATTTTACTTCTCAAAAGCAGAACAAAAGCATGTTAGAGCTAAAGGTCTTAAAGGTTTGATTGCATGCAGTTTTGTGCAGTGCTGTGCTTTACTTTTTATTTCCTCATGGATGCAAACACAGAATGGCTTCTTCAAGAAGCATATGTTGTACCCAGTTTTTACCACTAGCAGTGATTTTTATTCAGTGGTTCTAGTTTTTAGTTGTCACCTGAATGCAGTTTTATCTTTTTATAAAACCCAGTAAACTTCTTGCTCTGGCATTTGGATGTGTGTGGATGCTGTTTGTTTTGTCTTGAGCAACTTTCTTATTTTAAAAAAAATTATCTTTAAGCACAGATGCTTTGGACTTACTATAAATTTCATCTGCATGGGGAACTTTCTCCTTGGAACACTTTAGTCTGCTCTAGTCAGGGCTATTTTTCTTTATGTTCGTAGTTATCCTTGGATCATCCCCAACATTTTCCTGGGGATTCCCTTTGTTTCTCTTTAATGTTGTATGCCTTGTTAAATTTCATGTCTCATTTTTATTCTTTTCTAGTGAAGCACCTCTCTTATAGCTTCCTGAATAAAGGGTGCATGGGAGGTATATTTTTGGGATCTCTGTTGTGTCTGAAAGTGTATTTATCACACCCTGACATTTTAAATGAAAACCTGGTTCTATACATACATACATACATACACACACACACACACACACACACACACGCAATAATCCTGTATGGAAAATAATTTTACTTCAGAAATCAGTTCTTTAGACTTTCGCTGTTGCAATTGAGAAGTGCAATTCCGTTAATGATTCTTGTTACTTTGGCATCTTCTAAGTTCTTTTAGTTAGTGTTTTACAGTTTCATGATGGTATACCTTAATATGAGTATATTTTTACTTAATGTGCCAGGCTGTGTCCATTATTGAAACTCAAAGAATTGAGGATTTTTCTTGCAAAGTTTTCTTGATTTATTTTGTTGACGATTTTCATTTCTCTGTTTTTTTTCTCTTCTCTCTTGGAATGCCCATTATGTGGATATTGGACCTCTTGAGGTGGTTTCCTAATTATCTTATTTTTCTCCTAGTTTTACATGTATTTGTTCTTACCTTTTTTGTGTGATAAGTATATTTTTCAAGTAGATAAGGTTATGAAATCTGTGCTTATTCTTTTATCTTTTTCATTCTAACCACAAACTCTTGGCAGTTTTTATTTTTTTTAAGAGAGAGGGACAGTGAGAGAGAGAGAGCGAATCAATTTTTTATTTAGTTTTTCATGTATCCTTCGTTTCTCCCAGACTTTGTTGTATACGTCGTGCTAGGATTTGAACTCACGTCCTCACGCATGCCAGGAGCACCATAACTGCTGAGCCACTGCTCCAGCCCCAGTTTTATTTTATTAAAAGAAAAGTTTTTTTTGTTTTTTTTTTTTTTTTTTTTTTTTTTTTTTTTTTTTGAGATAGCAACTGGCTGTGTTGCCTAACTGGCATTGAACTCCCAATCTCAAACAATTTGCCTGCCTCACGCTTCTGAGTAGCTGGGACTACAGGTATGTGGTGCAGTGCTCCACTAGCTTGATAGTTTTAAATTGGCCTTCAGGATAGGGTAAAAAGTCTTATTTAAATGATGAAATTCCCTGTAATAGTTTTAAGACTGAGGAGTTTATATATTTCTTTTTGCCTTTGACTCATGTGAGCTACTTACAATTTAGGACAGTGTTAGATGGACATCCTAACGAGAGTGTATCAGACCCTATGACTGAATTATTTTTTCCCTAGGCACTTGGTTTGGAGAATTACCCCTTCCTTCTTTTTGAATCACTGTCTTAGCACTTAATCAAGCCCTCCTTTGGTTCTGTGATGCTTTCTAATTTGTTGATTTCTCTATAGTGTTTATACTTTGTTATCTTAAGAATGTCATAAGTAGCTGCAATTTGATCTTAGACTTTTTTTTTTTAATACTGGAAACTAAATCTACCACTGAACTACATTTTCAGCCTTGTAATTTTTTACTTTGAAATAGGATCTCAGTTGCCCAGGCCATTCTCAAGTTTGTGATCCTCCTGTCTTGGCCTCCTCTGTTGCTAGGTTTACAGGTGTGTGACACTGCATCTAGCTTGATCTTATATTATTTTTAAATAAGTTTATTTTTTTAAAACAAAATTGTAAATTCTTCTCTACCTTTTTCTTTTTTTTTTTTTGTGGCACTGGAGTTTGAACCCAGGGATCCTTTACCACTGAACTATGTCCCCAGTCCCTTATTTTTTAAAAATTTGAGACAGGGTCTTCTTAAGTTGCTAAAGCTGCCCTTGAATCTGCAGTCCTTTGGTCTTAGCCTCCCGTTGGGATTACGGGCATCTGCTTCTGTGCCTGGTGTGCCATTTGGTTTTCTGTCTCCCATAGTATAGATACTTTATAACTTGTTATTATTATTAGGACAGTATTTAATTTTGTTTGTTTTTTTTGTGTGTGTGTGTGTGTGTGTGTGTGTGTGTGTTGTACATACCATGCAAGTGCTGTGCCGCTGAGCTACATGCCCAGCCTTGGAGTAGCATTTTTTTGCTGCAGTTTTTTTTTCTTTTGAAGGGGAATGAATGAATAGGAGTAGATGGTAGATGGCTAAGGAAACTAAGACTGATTTTGTTGTATCTTTGGCACCCTAGCATTGTAGAGTTTATAATATTTGCTCAATTTTATTGACCAGAAATTTGTTCTTTAAATCTCAGAACAGGACTGGAGATGTAACTCAGTAGTAAACAAGTCTAGCTTGTGTGAGATTCTGGGTTCATTAAATAACTCTCAGAGCATTCTCCTCACTGGGTTTGGGATACTTTCAACTTTTCACTTTACTAATTTTTATTTTATTTTAAAGGAGAAATAATTGATGCTCCTATCTGATTGCTTTACTTTCCTCCATCATATAACATTACCTCATTTTTGTATAATATTGTTACCTATATAAATATTTAATGCTGTGATAATAGACCACCACACCACTTCTTAGTTTTGGATTCCAGTTGAAAACAGGAGTAGCAATTGACTATCTGAAATTGTAAGAACAAGAAGATGCATAAATTTATATGCATTTAGCTTAGAGTACCTCAGATCTGTTCCTTTAAAAAAGACTTTGAGGGGCTGGAGTAGGTGGCTCAGTGGTTACGGCACTTGACTGGCATGTGAAAGGATGCCAGTTCAAACCCTAGCACCAGGTACACATGAAGTATCAGAGCAATGAAGACCACGTGAAAAACTAAATAAAAATTCTCTCTTTCTCTCTTTCTCTTTCACTCTCTCTCCCTTTAAAAAATTAAAAAATAAAAAACTTCGAGGGGCTGGAGTGGTGGCTCTGCGATTGCAGCGCTTGCCTGGCATGTGTGAGGATGCAGGTTCAAGCCTCAACACCACGTACACAGTGGAGTGTAGGAGCAATGAAGGCCACATGAAGAACTGGACAAAACTGATTCTTTCTCACTGTCCTTCTCTCTAAAAAAAAAGACTTCGAGCATTTAGGATTTTGTCACTACTCGCTTGCCTTTTGGGGTATACATTTTGTACCTGATGAGAAAAGCGCTCTCTGCTTCCTGATTGTCATATCATGAGCCGGTTTCCTCTGCCACACCATGATATTCTGCAGTGGAGCTGGCTGTCTGTGATCTGAGACCTCTGAAACCGTGAACCCCAAAATAAACTTTACTTCCTCTAATTGTTCTTGTCAGGTCTTTTGGTCATAGCAGTGGAAAGGCTTACTAAAACATGAGTAGAGGAATCCTTTTTAACATCACTGTTTAAAATCTGTATTTAGGGGGCTGTATCAGTGGCTCAGTGGTTACAGCGCTTGCCTGGCATGCATGAGTACGCAAGTTCAGAACTTAGCACTACGTACACAACGAAGTGTTCGAGGAATGAAAGTCACATGAAAAACTAAATAAAATTGCCTCTCTCTTTCTCACTGTCCCCTTTTTCTTTTTTTTTTTAAGAGAGAGGGACAGTGAGAGAGAGAAAGAGAGAATTAACTTTATTTAGTTTTTCATATGGCCTTAGTTGCTCCAACACTTAGTTGTGTACGTGGTGCTGGGGTTTGAACCTGGGTCCTCATGCTTGCCAGGCAAGCACTGAGACCCCTGAGCCACCGCTCCAGCCCCCCTTTTTATTTAAATAAATAAAATAAAATCTGTATTTAACTGGGCACCATGACAAATGCTTATGTCCAGTGGCTTTGGAGGCCTAGGGAGGAGGATTGCAAGTGCACAGCTAGCCTCAGCAACTTAGTGAGCCCTTGAGCAACTTAGGGGGAGACCCTATCTCAAAAAAAAAAAAAAAAGAAAGAAAGAAAAAGAAAAAGGCTAGAGATATGGCTCAGTGATTAAGTGCCCCTGGGTTCAATCTGCAGTACCCACCACGAAAGAAAAAAAATCTGTGTTTAATTGGCAAGGCAGTATCTTATCTGTAATATCTACATTATGTCTATGTGTACTAAAAGTCCATTTCTTTTTTTGGTTGGAGGTATAACTGATCATTTCTCTTTTGGCAAAGTACTTCATGAAAGGCCACAAGCATTCCCTTTTGGGTTACTATTGATATTTTGAATAATTGACAAAGGCCTTATTTGTACATGCAGAGCTCCTCCTGTCTTTTTGTAGAGAATTCCTTTAACATAAGAAAAACATAATAAAAAAAGCTAAAATTTGTGTTTTCTTGTGGTCAACAACTTTGACTTCCAGACTGAGTGCTACATTATTCGAGCTACTCTTTCTCCTGGCCCCACCCACCCCCAATTGTGAGCCAGACTCTGTTATTCTTTCTCTTCTCTAGGGAACTCTTATTTTAATTATCTTGTTAGCTCCCATACTGCCTGCTGCTGCCAATGGCCTTCCTATGTGACTGACTTTCAGATAAAAATCTAATTCATTCTGAGTACTAAATGGTTGATACTGCTTACTACAGAATTTTTAAAAACATTTAAAAAATGTTTAGTAGGTACATTCCAAGCAGTTGTAAGTATCACGGTATATAGTCGTATATATTAAAAAATGTTCTTCATAGGTATAAGAATTATGTCACTGTATTTGGGTTTTTTAGGAACAATATAGGACCCAGAAGAAAGGCAAGGGATCAGGGGATGGGAGGAGGGAGGTAGAAGGGTGCGGGAGTTGGGGGATACTGAACAAATTGTATTACTGATTTGTGTGCATCTAGGAATATGTGACAACTAATCCCATCATTATGTAAAACTATAATGCTGTAATAAAAATAAATTTAAAAATGTCTAGTTATACATGGACACAATACCTTTATTTTATTTATTTTTATGCAGTGCTGAGAATTGAACCCAGTGTGCTAGGCAAGTGCCTTACCACTGAGCTACGAGCCTAGCCTCAGGAATATTTAGACTTTGAGAGGTATATTTGATAGGAGATGATATTGAAGGGGAATTCTAGCTGAGAGAAATAATGTAAGTGAAAAATAAAAGTAGACCTGATGTAGATTTTGTGTGTGTTGGTGGGACAGTATTGGAGATTGAACTCATGGAACATTATACCTCTGAACTGCATGCCCAACAACTCCCCCCGCCCCCATTTTATTTTGAGACATGATCCTGCGAAGTTTACTGTACTGCTCTCAAACTTGTGATCCTCTTATCCCAAGTAATGGAAATTATAGGCATGAACCACTGTGCCTGCTCTGATGTGGCACTTGAGGAGGGGTGGGAGGAAATGAGATAGATATCATTAGAGTGTGTAATTTATGTTGAGAAACTGAAAGAATTGAGGCTTGAAAAGTACAATAGAATGAATTCTTGAATTTTAGAGTAACCGTTTTAGTTTTGTTTGTATAAGCATGATAAATATATGGTTTCTTAAAAAGATAAATAGCATGGAGATAGCATTATATGGGAAAATGGATTGAGTAAACAGAAGTTTAATAAGTCCACAATCACAAAAGTGGTCTATCTCATTCTAAAACAGGTGCTCAAAGTCACTACACTCTGATGATAGCAGGGAACATATATTGAGCACTTCGTTATGTGTCAGGCAGTATATTAAGTATTGGATGTGCATTTTCTGATTTCACCTGTGAAGTAAAGTACTACTGTTACTCATGTGGGTTGCATAGATGAATAATAAATTAACTGATATTGAATTTATGAGCTTATGTACTTTTCCTCCACACAAAACTGGAAGAGGCAGGATACACTGCAGGTATAGGCTTATCCTGTGATTTTTTTTCGGATTATCTCTTCGATATTGGGGATTTTATCCTCATGGTGGTTTCCTGTATCATTAAGAGATGGATAAGACTTAGAAGAGAGCTATATCCTTTTTCTTTAAATATCTCATCCCAGGGTCTGACGCAGTGGCTTATCGGTTACAGGTGCTTGCATGGCATGTGCAAGTACACGGGTTCAAACCCCAGCACCCACTTATACAACTAAGTTACACAACTAAGTGTTGGAGCATCAAAAGCCATGTGAAAAACTCAATAAAAATTGATTCATTCTCTCTCTCTCTTTCACTCACTGTCCTTCTCTCTTTAAAAATAAATAAATAAATATCTCATCCCATAAGTGTCATGCAAAAGTTGAATTTTGCTCTGCTTAGAACTTCCTTGAAACAATTATACTTGTCAGAGTAGTAGCATACATTGATTGTCTAAGATCTCAAATATCTAGCTCTCTTCCCATCATCAAACTGATTTCCATGACAGAAGAGAAAATTCTAGATTTATCTAATTGACTTAGAACGATTAATATCCAACTCTGGGCCAATAAATGAATCAAGCCCACTAAGACAGTGGATGCACAATTAAGAGAATTCCCCAATAGAAATTAGGGTACTGTTAGTAGGGAAGAAAGTACACTAGTTAATCAAGAAAATACTTTATTAAATATATCATTTAATTCTGTCATTAGCTTTATTAAGGAAAGTGAGCCTGATTCCAGGTCTCATAATTATTAAGTAGTAGAGTTGAGTTTTACTCTATGCCAGTGCTTTATGTTTTTTTGTTTATATCAATCTGTTTTTCTCCTTAAAATAAAAATAACAGACTGTCCTCCATAGTACATGGCATTAATGACTTTGCCTTTTAACGTTTCAAAGTAATTTTCTACAGATTCCTTAATTAGTACTTGATTCCTTAATTAAAGTCATATTAAAAATTTTTTTTTGATACTGGGAATTGAAGCCAGGAATGCTCTACCACTGAGCTACGTCCCCAACCCTTTTTTTTTTTTTTTCATTTTGAGATGGGATCTCAGTAAGTTGCTGAGGCTAGCCTCCACTTTATGATCTTCCTGCCCCAGCCCCCTGAGTCACTAGTATCTCAGGTATGTGACACTATACCTGGCTTAAATTAAAACTTAGTTAAAACAGAGTACCCAAACTTACAGAATGCAGCTAAAGCAGTGCTTAGAAGCAAATTTATAGTAGTAAACACCTACAGTAAAAAACCAGAAACACTTACAGTCAATAACCCAACCTTTTATCTTACATTTCTGGAAAGAGAAGAACAAATAAAACCCAATGCAAGCAGAAGGAAGGAAATAATGTAGAGCAGAAATTAATGAAATAGAGAATAGAAAAACAATGGAGAAAATTCAGAAAATCTTCTTTGGAAAAAAATCAATAAAAAGGATACCTTTAGCTAGACAGATCAAGATTAGGACTGAAATTACTAAAACCAGGAATGAAAAGGGGACTACTGGCTTTACAGAAAAAAGATTATTACAAGGAAATACTATGAACAAATGCATGGCACCAAAATAAATATCTTAGATGAAATAGAAAAATTCCAAGAAAGACACAAACTACAGAAATTGACTCAAAAAGAATAGAAAATCTGGGACTGGAGCAGTGGCTTAGCAGTTATGGTGCTTGCCTGGCATGTGCAAGTACATGGGTTCAAACCCCAGCACCATGAACACAACGAAGTGTTGGAACAACAAAAGCCACATGAAAAAATAAATAAAATGATTCTCTCTGTGTCTGTCTCTCTCACTGTCCTTCAATCTGAATAAATCTATGATAGATAGATTGAATTAGTAATAATAATTACCCACATGGAAAGCCAACAGCCAGATTACTTCACTGGTGAATTCTACCAAACATTTGAAGAATTAATACCAATTTTTTTGGAAACTAGAAAAATAGGAGAGAAACATTTCCCAATTGTTTCTATGAAATCAGTATTACCCTGATACCAAAACCAGGCAAAGATATAAGAAAACTATTGCCTTAGCCTGTTTTCTGTTGCTAGTACCACAGACTAGGTTATAAAGAAGTCTATTTTGGCTCATGGTTCTGGAGGTCCAAAGTTGAGGGGCTGCATCTGGTGATGGTCTTCTTGCTCGCAGAGTTCCCAGGTGTTGCATGGCATCACATGGGAAGAGACAGGGAGCTTGTATGTGCTTGTGTGTGTGTATCTTCTTGTCTCTTTTCCTCTTACAGAGCTGCCAGAATTCAGTCATGGGGGCTTCACCCTAATGACCTATGTGATCCTAATCACCTTCCAGAAAAACTGCCTCTAAATACCATAGTTAGAATAAGTTTCTGTCCAGTTAATACCCCACAATGAAGATGAAATTTAAACATGTGAACCCTTGGGAAACACACAGAAACCATTTCCAAATCATGACAACTATCAGCCAGTGTCTCTTAAGTATATAGATGCAATAATCTTCAGCAAAATGCTATCAAAAGAAAGCTGGTGACATATAACATACACCCATAACTGAAATTTATCCCCAGAATTCCAAGTTGGTTTAACACATGAATATCAACTAATATAATGGAGCATATTAATAAAATAATGGATAAAACCCACAATGATGAGTTTTTCCTCATGCAGAAAACCCATTAATAAAATCCAGTACCCCTTTATGACAAAAATATTCAACAGACTGGAAATGGAAAGGAATTTCCTCAACCTAATAAAAGGGGTCTACGGAAAGTCTACATCTAACATGGTAAAAGATTGATTGTTTTCCCACTAAGATCAAGAACAAGACAAGGATTTTTGCTCTCACCACTTTTATTCACCATTGTAGTAGAGGTTCTTTTTCAGGAACTGGGAATTGAACCCAAGGATACTGTATCTCTGAGCTATATCCCCAACCCTTTTTAATTTTTTTTTTTTTAATTTTGAGACTGGGTTTTGCTAACTTCCCCAAACTGGCCTCAAATTTTGAGATTCTCCTTCTTCAGTCTCCTGAGTCACTGAAATTGTTCTCTATGTTTGGCTGTATAGGAGGTTCTAGGCAGGGCAGGTAGGCAAGAAAATGAAATAAAATATATCCAGATTGGAAAAAAGTGAAACTATCTTTTTTTTTTTTTTTTTTTTTTTACAGATGACATGATCTTATATATAGAAAATCTTAAGAAATCTATTAAAAAATAGAATAAACAAGTTCAGTAAGATTTAACATCAGTATCAAAACTCACATATTTCTGTACGTTAGCAATGGACAATCCAGAAATGAAATTAAGGGGATAATTCCATTTACAAGTGCCATCAGGAGAATAAAATTCTTAGTAATAAATTTAACAGAAGTACAAAACCTTATACTTTGCAAATTACAAAACATTGTTTAAAAGATTGAGACAGGGGCTGGACCGGTGGCTCGGTGGTAACAGTGCTTGCCCAGCATGTGCAAGCACACAGGTTCAAACCCCAGCATCCACATACACAACTAAGTATCAGAGCAACGAAAGCCATGTGAAAAACTCAATAGAAATTGTCTCTCTCTCTCTCTCACTGTCCTTCTCTCTTAAAAAAAAAAAAAAAAGATTTAGACATTACTGCATGGAAAAGACATCCTACTTTCATAGATTAGAAACCTTAATATTAAGAAAATGAAAGTATCCTAAAATTGGTCTACAGGTTTAACACAATATCTGTCAGAATCCCAGCCAGCTTCTTTGCAGAATTGGACAAGCTGATTCTCAAATTCATGTGGAATTGCACGGAATCCAAATGACCAAAACAATCTTTCTTTTTTCAGTACTGGGGATTAATTCCAGAGGTGCTTTACCACTGAGCTACAACCCAACCTGTTTTTATTTTTTTTGAGGCAGGGTCTTGCCAAAATGCTGGGAGTCTCACTAATTTATTGAGGCTGACCTCAAACTTGTGCTCTTCCTACCTCAGCAACCTGAGTCACTGGGATTGCAGTCTTTGCACCACTGTGCCCGACAACCAAAACAGTCTTGAGAAAGAATAAAGTTGAAGCATTCAGACTTTCTTATTTCAGAACTTGCTATAAAGTGATATTAATCAAGCGTGTGGTTTTGGCATAAAGGTAGGCATAGATCAGTGAAGTAAAATTGACAGTCTTGCTGGGTGGGCATGGTGGCACATGCCAGTAATCCCAACTACAGGGGTGACTGAGGCAGGAGGGTACGGAGGGTACCAAGTCTGAGGCTAGTCTGGGCAATTTAGCAAGACTCTGTCTCAAATACAGAAGGACTGGGCATAGCTCAGTAGTAGATTTCACCTGTGTTCAATCACCAGTACCACAAAAATAAAGAAAAATTTTAGGCAGGGCGAGGTGGCACACACCTGTAATCCCAGAAATTTGGGAGGCTGAGGTAGAAGGATTGCTAAATTTGAGCCTAGCCTCAGCATCTTGGATACTGTCTCAATATAAAAAATAAAAAGGACTAGAATGTAACTCAGTGGTAAAGTGTCTCTGGGTTCAATCCCTGATATAAGAACAAATAAAAATTTAAGCATGGTGCAATGAGACACACGTAATCTCAGTGATTTGGGAGGATGAGGTTGGAGGATCACAAGTTTAAGGCCAGCCTCAGCAATTTGGTGAGGCCCTGTCTCAAAACAAAAAATGAAAAGGAGTGGTGGGATATGGTTCAGTGGTAAAGCAACTCTGGGTTCAATCCCTAGTGTCCAAAAAAAAAAAAAAAAAAAAAGAAGAAAATTTTAAAAATTGAAAGTCCAGAAATTGTTACAATATATGGCTGGATGTGTTATCTTCTATATTTGACCTCTTTGTTAACCTCCACTTATAAGCTGAGGATGGTATGGCTCATGCCTGTAATTCCAGCAACTTCGGTGGCTGATACAGGAGGATCCAGACCAGATTGGTTAATCTGTGAGACCCTGTCTGAAAATTAAGGGAATGAGGATGTAGCCCAGTGGTAGAGTGCTTGTGGGTGCAATCCCCAGTACCAACAAAAGAAAACAAACTCCATACCTAAATTTCTAATTGAATGTTCATGTTCTGCAAATTGTAAATCAGGATAAAATCCCCAAGCTAAATTCATCATCCTCTCCAGTTCATCCTAGTTTCTTTCTTGGTTTGTGTTCATTCATTCCACCTTGTCAACTGACCTTAAGCTAAAAATCTTCCCCCTCTCTTCTAGTCTGGTAATTTCTTTCTTTTTTCTTTTTTTTTTTTTTTTTTTTTTTTTTTTTTTTTTTTTTTTTTTTTTTT